>SJYG01000155.1:2939955-2950169 GCA_006410535.1 Litocranius walleri | reverse complement strand
CAGATCACATGTGGAAGAGCTCTCAGCGTGGTCTCAGTGGGGGCGAGGCGCCCGTCTCTGGGGATGTGTAAGGGGAGCTGCGTGACTCTGGGCCAGGACGCCGGAGGGGAGTCTTCTCCATCGAGATGAGGCTGATCTAGGCTGACCCCCTTGACTGGGCACAGGGTCTCCCTCCTCCTGCGAGGCTGCTGCACCCCTGCCTCCCTCCCTGCTCACCCCGCAGGCAGGCTGAAAGCGCAGGGCCTCTTCCGCTGGCTGCCTCTGGGGCTGCCACCCCCAGCCCCCAGCTGGGGGTCTAAAGCATTTAGAGGAGGGGGCACAGATGACTGAGGCTGTTGGGTAGCGACCCGGGGCATTGAGGCAGGAACACCCTCCTCCTGGAAGCTGGTTTGAGTTCAAGGTCACTACTCCAGAGGTGAAGGCTGGCAGGGCTGGGGGGCTGCACAGATCCCTGGACAGTAGAGAGTCCCCCTTGGGCCAGGGCCACTGGGCTGCCTGCCAGTCAGGGGCTCTCCTGCCGGGAGGGTGGGGTCTCAGGCCCCAGAGGGTGTCAGACCACCTTCCTAGCCTGGGGTCTGCTCCTCAGCCAAGTCCGCAGAGCCTCTGTTCAGAAGATGGTGTGGGCGCCGCACAGCCTGCCTCTCTGCTCCTCCCAACGCCCAGGGATGAGGGTGGGGCCTGGACGGGGCAGCCAGTCCCTCATGCCCTCTAATGGGATTAAGGCCCCGCCCAGGCCTCCCTAGAGGTGGAGGAACTTCCCTGCTCATGGCAGCTGGGCTGGGCCTGGGCCTGGCTCGGGCCGATGGCGTGCTGGTGGAGGTGAGCAGGGCTCCCTCTGTGTACTTGGCCTGCCTGCTCTCTTGTGCTCTGGGGATCCGCCACGCCAGGAGCCGGCCTGCTGGTTCAGAGAACACAGCCTGCCCGCCCGCCAGAGCCAACCGGCCCACTGAGCCACAGGCAAGGAAATCACTGTTGGCTGTGGTAACTGAATTCTGGGTGGTTTGTTACACAGCATGAGCTGACTCATACACATAAGCACTAGTATTATCTTCTGATGCCACTGATGAAGAAGCTGAGGCTCAGAGAGGTTGGGTCACTCGCTTGAGGTCACGCAGCTTGCGATGGGATGGAGAGTCAAGTCCAACTACCTTTTAGGCCTGGAGGGTAGCGTCAGGCAGGTGAGGGGCTTGGCAGCTCTCAGGGTGCTGGGCTCAGGCCCTGGGTCTGGGGGCCACGACCATCTCCTGCTCCCTCTCTTGGCTTGCGGGTGTTCTGGCCAGACGCCAGGATCCAGCACATTTATCTGCCAGACGCCTCACAGACAGACCTGGCCAGAACTCCTCCGTGCGTCTGGCGCCCCTGTGGTGGCTTCCAGCTGGTAGCTCGGCCGCTTCAAGCCTCCACCCAGCAGACGGAGGGCTAAGCCTCGGTCACCCACCTGACCCTACTATGCTCCGTGGCTCCCTGCCTGCCTGCAGGGTGAACAGGGAGGGAGGCAGGGGCGCAGCAGCCTCGCAGGAGGAGGGAGACCCCGTGCCCAGTCAAGGGGGTCAGCCTGGATCAGCCTCACCTCGATGCAGCACCCTGAGGGTCGAGTCCCGATTCCTTATCACCTTATTTGATGCTTTTGAACTGTGGTGTTGGAGAAGACTCTTGAGAGTCCCTTGGACTGCAAGGAGACCCAACCAGTCCATTCTGAAGGAGATCAGCCCTGGGATTTCTTTAGAAGGAATGATGCTAAAGCTGAAACTCCAGTACTCTGGACACCTCATGTGAAGAGTTGACTCATTGGAAAAGACTCTGATGCTGGGAGGGATTGGGGGCAGGAGGAGAAGGGGACGACTGAGGATGAGATGGCTGGATGGCATCACGGACTCGATGAACGTGAGTCTGAGTGAACTCCAGTAGTTGGTGATGGACAGGGAGGCCTGGCGTGCTGTGATTTATGGGGTCGCAAAGAGTCGGACACGACTGAGCAACTGAACTGAACTGAACTGAACTGAAGGCCCGAGAGGGCCTGGAGACCCGCCCTGTGTGCAGCAGACCTGACTCACACTTACCACACACCCCACACATTCACAACATTCTTGCACACTCACGTCCATCCTCACCAACCTGCTCATCCACATATGGTCAGCCTCACTCGCACACACTCATCCACACACACCCACACTCGTATCCACACACACACACACTCAGTCTCCGGCCTCCTGGCCTCTGTGCCTGCTCTTTTTCTGCCAAGAACGCCTCTCCCTGGCTCCCCTCACCAGCTCGGTCATACAGCCTCCTCCAGGAAGCCCTCCCTGCCTGCGCGTGGCCAGCCCCATCTTCCTGCGTCGCAGCGCATGTCCCACGCATTTTCATTGGCGACAGATCCCACGCGGGCTCGGACAGGGGCTCATTCAGCATTTACTTGCCACCGCTTACCGCAGGGGCTGCTGGGAGGGTGTGAGGGCCCTCCCAACCCCAGGAGTGAGGGGTGACCTCTTTGAGGGTGTGGAGGTCTCCCCAGGCCCAGCCTCCTAGCCGTCCCGGGATGCTCTAGGCTTCTGGGTGCAAGGACTCACCGTGACCCGGCCCCAGGGCTGTGACTGTGTGGGGTCTGACCTCGGCGTCTCTGGCCCCACCAGCCCTGTTTGTGCCCCCTCCCCACGAGATCCTGAAACTGGCAAGTGGACGGAGCCAGGAGACCCTGGCCATTGCCCTGCAGCCAGCTGTGAACCCAATAAGCTAATAGTCAGCTTGGCCGCTGAAAGCCCAGGCCTGTGCGATGGGGTGATCGGGGCTATTCCCATGGAGGCCACGGAACACGAGATGCTGTCCGTGAAGTACCTGTCTAAGGCTAGTTAAACCTTCCGTGCAAGGATCCAACCCCCTTCTTCCCGGAGACATTGTCTAGGCCTGGCACCCCACCCCCAGCACTGAGCTGCTCCCAGGAAGCCCCACGGATGCCCCCACCCAACACGGAGGCGCCGAGCCACCTTCGTTCCCCGGCCCCCACCTGCTGCAAGGTGGGGCGGGGCACGGAGAGCCCCAGGGACGGGCGGGCTGCCTTTCCTCGAAGCCTGAGTCACCAGTCTCGGAATCCTGTCCTGACCTTGGGTGCCAGGGTCAAGCCTCCTTGTTTGGGGGCCCCACCCTCCCAGCCGGAGAACCTGCAGGGCCCCCAGGGGCCGTCTTCGTGAGGACGCTAGCCTGCTGGGGTGGGCGGTGATATGCACTCTGGATGGATGACAGCGGAGCCAGGTGCAGGGGAGCCGAGCTCCCGAGAACTTGGGGCTCCCACGTGTTGTGTGGGTCCTGCAAATCTACCCTCTCCCCAAGTGTGTGCTGACCCAGTGCTGATGGTGAAACCAAGCGGGACCCTGTGGGGCCCCCGGCCGTGAAAGTCTTTCCATGCCCCCCGTCTCTTGTCTGTAGGGAGCAGACTCCAGCTCCCAGGACCTCCCCTGAGCCCCAAAGGGCAGATTCAGACAGTTGTTGATCAGGGGGTAGAGAGCGCAGAGACAAGAGGGCCCACCTGCTTCCAGCTCAGAGGTGCACAGGCCTGGTGCCCCCTGATTCCACTAGCAAACGCGCCCCTGAGCCAAGGCTATGAAATCGAAGTGAAAAGGGAGGCTGCTCAGTTGTGTCCGACTCCGTGACCCCGTGGACGGCAGCCCACCGGGCTCCTCCGTCCATAGGACTCTCCAGGCAAGAGCGCTGGAGTCGGTTGCCATTTCCTGCTCCAGGGAATCTTCCTGACCCAGGGATCGAACCTGAGTCTCCTACATTGCCGGCAGACGCTTTACCGTCTGAGCCGTTCCTCACTGAATCCTATGCGTCCCTGTTGGGGCTCACATGTTTTCATTGTGCCCCTCTTTGGCAAAGCAGCGACGCTCTTCTCTCCGTGTACCCAGAACTCGGTCTCTGAGATTCTATTTGGCACTGGTGCACGTAGGCCGAGTTGTCAGCACCAGCGGAGGGGCAGGGAGACACGACTTCTCACCAAACACGCGTGTACTTGGTCTGAGACACTAGGGCCTCACTCTGAGCGGAGGCCCCGAGGAGGGCAGGCTCCTGGGGTGAGAGAGAGAGAGCGTCCAGGCAGAGCGGCAGGGCTGAGGAGGGGGTGGCGCCTCACCCTTAAGACGCAGGGCGCCCCCAGCCGCTGTGTGGCCTGGGCGTGACCACGGTTGTGCTGGGGCCGGCACTCCCTGCCAGGGGGCCGCTGCACCGTGCCCAGCCTCGCGCAGGGTGCAGGGGAGACGGGTGAGCAGGTGGTGAGAGGGGCCGGGCCAGCGGCAGGCCCAGAGGCACCTTCCAGAAAGCACGGCTGGGATGTGGCCCAGGGGAACGGACCGCAGGAGGGGACCAGGCGTCCTTGTGCCCGTGGTCACAGGATGAGCCAGCCGCCCCTGCCCACACGCGGCCGGTCTCATCGGAAGCAAGTGACAGCTGCCGGACCCAAACCAGCAGAGGAGCCCATGGCCAAAAGCCCAGCCGGCCGAGAGAGCCAGGGGCTGGAGTCACGCAGGCCGAGAGAGAGCCAGGGGCTAGAGTCACGCTGGTGCACCGGTCGGGGCAGGGGGCGGTGAGTGGGGGCGTGCTAGGGGTTTGGGCCGCTTCGGGGAAGTTCTGGACCTTTCTGGGTTGGCGGTTTTGCAGGGCGGCACTCTGCAATGAGTCATCGTCACGTGTGCACTTTCTGTAAGTTTGTTACCCTTTTTTTTTAGCAGGCGGCACAGCTTGCTGGGATCCCAGCTCCCCTCCCAGAGACTGAATCTGGACCCTCACTGGGGAAGCTTGTTACACTTTAAGAACATCCAGGAGTTACATTTTAAGGGAGGGTGATCCCCCAGGGGAGCTCCTGTTATGTTACCCTCAAGGCCCTCAGGAGCTTTGGAAGGCTGGAAACTTCACTCTCAGTCACAGCCACCGGCTTGTCACTCTGGAGACTGGGGTCGGGGGTCTCACCAGGCTGGTCCAGGCCTCCATCATCCCCAGGCGGTGTCCAGGAAGTTCTAGGTGGGCTCAGGAGGCATGGGGGAGAACACGCTCTCTGTGGGAGCAACCAGATGAGGGCCCTGATACAGCAGGAGGCGTCCTGGGGTGGGGGTCACTGGTCAGCCTCTCACTGGCTGCCCCCCACCTGCCGCCCGCGGCCCCTCCAGGATGGGAGCCAGGCAGCTGCGGGAGGAAAGAACGTTCTAAGGCTATTCGTGTCCTAGTTACCATGGCAAACACTGGGGAAAAGAAAAAATCCACCCAGATCGTCCTGGTGCTGGACATGCAAGCCCACCGTTCAGGTGAGGCTGGGCACCCGCACCCGCGTGTGCGTGTGGACACGTGTGTGTGCACGTGTGGACACGTGTGTGCTTCCGTGCACGGTTTGCACAATGCACTCAATTTTCTCTAAAGAAACAGGCAGCTTCTTTAGAAAGAGGACGGTTTTTTGAATTTCAATTGGCTGTCTCAACAATGTCCGTTTAATTAGCATGTTTTGAAGGGGAAATGAAAGAAAATTATAATTCATCCGAGAAAATGGTTGTACGTGCTCAGCTCTTCTGGTGGGTTCCGGAGGAGTGCTCCAGGTCTGCAGAGCCTGAGCCCAGAGTGTCCAGGCCAGAGGAGGGAGGGATGAGCCCATGTGGCCAGGGCGGGTGCCTCTGAGAGCCGGTCAGGTGAGCACAGGGAACCAGGAGTTGGACGGGGGCACAGGCTGAGGGTCCTCGCTGTGCACTTTGTCATCCAGGAGCCACGGGTGTGGGGCTGTGGCTGCTGTTTAGCCACTAACTTGTGTCCGACTCTGTGGCCCCATGAACTGCCGCAGGCCAGGCTTCTCTGTCCTCCGCTGTCTCCTGGAACTGGCTCAATCGCAAGTCCATTGAGTCGGTGATGTTATCTAACCTACCTCATCCTCTGCCACCCTTTCTCCTTTTGCCCTCAATCTTTCCCAGCCTCAGTGTCTTTGCCAATGAGTCAGTTCTTCTCATCAGGTGGCCAAAGTGTTCAGCTTCAGCATCAGTCCTTCCAGTGAATATTCAGGGTTGATTTCCTTTAGGATGGACTGGTTAGATCTCCTTGCAGTCCAAGGGACTCTCAAGAGTCTTCAGCACTGTAGTTAGAAAGCATCAATTCTTCGGCGCTCAGCCTTCTTTATGGTCCAGCTCTCACACCCGTACATGATACTGGAAAATGATAGTTTTGACCACATGGATCTTTGTTGGCAAAGTGATGTCTCTGCTTTTTAAAACACTCTGTAGCTGGTCACAGCTCTTCTTCCAAGGTGCAAGCGTCTTCTAATTTCATGGCTGCGGTCACCGTCTAGTGATTTTGGAGAAGAAAGAAAATAAAACCTATTGCTGCTTCTTGGGCTTAAATTCTCACTTTGCCAGAATTCACCCAAACTGGGCTCCCCTATTTGTGAAATTTGCCAAAGGGTGATGACCGTGGAGCAAATAAAATGATCGAAAAAGGCCTCCATAAATTGTTGAGTCTTGGAGGAACCGGCCCTGATACTTCCTGAAGGGCCCTGGGGCAGCTCTCTGTCCCACACGAGGGCCAAGTCCTAGCTTCTCTCCAAATGGGAGCACCTTCCAGTGGCCCGGGCTTGGTGGTGCAGGGGACCAAGGCCTCACTCTGTGGGTGCTCCCGGGCACCTCCAGATGGCTCCAGGCTGGGACCCTTGAAGGTCTGGCCGCCCCACCAAGGCTTCTGCTCTGCACAAGGGCTCCTGCCCTGGGGCTGAGCTCCCTTGGGGCTCCCGCTGCGGCCAGCAACATGCCTCCCCTCACCCACCAGGCTCGTGAGTCTCCCTGCAGCCTGCACGCCCTGCGGGGGTCCGCCACAGAGGGGGCTGGGGCCTGAGCTGAGGCGGCAACCCTGGGCTGCCCTCTGCTCCGTGGATGCCAGCCTGCACCAGTGTGCCACAGCTCTGCGGGCAAGTCTTACCCAAGATGCTAGGAGATCAGCTGTGTCACAGAGGGGACCTGGGTGAAAGGTGTGGCCCCATTTCCAGAAGAGCAGGGCCCCTTCAACAGGAGGTGCCAGGCAGCCTGCATTTCCGGGGTCCGCGAGGAACCCGTCCCTTCCTGAACACGCAGCTGCCAGGCGGGAGCCAGGCCCCGTCCTCTGGCTGAACCGGGGACTGTTGTCATCTCGTTGGCAGGTGAGGAGGTAGAGGCGCCGGCCCTCACGGCCCGCTGGTGACTGCCGGCCGCCTCTCGCCCCTGACGGGGCTCCAAAGCAGAGCCTGCCTGCGCCCTCTGCACACTGACCTCAGGCAGCGGGACGCGGCGGCCGCTGTGCCCACTCGCCGGTCCTGCCCATCCCCAGCCTCCGCGTCGCGTCCAGCATGTCACATGTGCATGAACTCACAAGGCGAGGACCAGTGTCCCATTTCAGAGGTGAAAACCAAGGCCGAGAGTGTCTACATGCACATGGGGATGGTCAGAGGGAGCCTAGTTCGACCCGAGCCACTCTGGCTGGAGGCCAGCACTCCCTCCAGGAGCCCCTCTGCACACCATGTCCACGTGTCGCCCCGGGGTCCACTCCATGCCCCTCGTGCATCCTGTGCTCCCGGAAACGCAGTGGCCGCGCCAGCCTGTGCCTCCCCCAGGCCTACCCCCCAGAGCCTTTCCCTCCACAGGCCTCAGCTGCAGTTGGACAGACAGAAAGGCGTGTGGCAGGCATGCAGGGGGCCCTGTCACAGAAGCTGTGGGCTCTGCCTTAGCACAGGGAGGCACGCAAGGCTGTGCCCGAAGTGGGGAAAGCCCAGCCCCCACACGCGGGCCGTGCTTCGCAGGGAGCAGGGCCGCGCTGGGATGGAACCTCACCTCTGGGAAGGACGTGAACCTAGGTGCCCCCTCCCAGGCCCCTCTCCGGTGCCCAGGCAGGCATGACTGATCGAGCAGCACCCCTTCTCCCGCAGAGCCTGGCTCCCAGCCCTCCCTCTGCAGCCAAAAGCAGCTGATTGCAGCTGGCACCAGAGGCCGTCCTGGCACACCAGCTGTAAGTTACTATTAAAGCTGACTGGAGCTCGAATCTGCTGGCATCCCAGCCTGCGGGCACCACAAAGCACCTGGGGGAGGGCGACTCAGACTTGCTCTCTGCTGGCCTTTCCATACCGCCCGGCCAGCATCAGCCAGGGGTGCCCAGAGCCGGCTGCCCCAAGAGCTCTGCAGGTCCACCCCAAAGGCTCCAGGCCGGAGTCGAGGCCCAGCCCTGCCCAGTTGCTGCCCTCTGGGACCAGGAAGAACCCCTCAGGCCTCAGCAACCCTCGGTTCCGGGTCCTGGGCCCGGTGGTGGGCGTGCATGGGTCTCGGCCAGGCCTCAGCAATACTGGCCCTAGGCCCAGTGACGGGCGTGCGTGGGTCTCGGCCGGGCCTCAGCAACACTTGGTCCCGGGCCCCACGGCCAGTGACGGGCGTGCGTGGTCTCGGCCGGGCCTCAGCGACCCTCGGTTCCGGGTCCCGGGCCCGGTGGCGGGCGTCCGTGGGTCTCGGGGGCAGGCTGGGAAGCTGCACTTTCCACAGGCAGGGGCAGGGCTCAGGGACCGCAGCAGAGCGCACCGCGTGGCCCCTTCTCTGTGGACGGCTGGGCGCTGATGCCCCCGGGACAGCCGTCTCCTGAGAGGGGCAGGCTGCCCGCGTGCCCGGGGCTGGGCTCCCCACCCTAGCCGTCGCCGCGCCCTCTTGTGGCTCTCAAGGCAGTCCCCCGGGCTGCGTGGGCGGCCTCACATGCTCTCGCTCCGTGGGGGAGAGGAGCTCAGTGGTCCTCTCCAGAACCTTCCTCCCGCCACTTGCCCAGCTCCAGGCCAGCCTGAGCAGATTGCTGGCCTGCGGGGCCTGAGTGGCCTCCTGGAGCCCTCGGTCACGGAGCCTCCTCAGCTCCGCCTGGGCCTCAGGATCTGACACCCGTTTCCCAGCAGCCTTGCCAGTGATGGGCCCAGACTCCCTACTGGTGTCCCCAGGACCCTGGGCTCCTGGGTCCCTCTGGATGACGGTCCTCAGCACTTGAGCAACTGGCTCAGAGCCTCCGCCTGGGGCAGGGGTCCCGGCTCCGGCCCTGGAGTTGCGTTACTTTGGAGGCTTCTCAGCCTCCCTGGGCATTGTGCACCTGCCCCCGGGCTGTGCGGAAGTCGTGGGGGAAGGGAAGAGAACAGGCCCTATATGGTGACCCTTTGCCCCGCGGGGACCGTGCCGTCTGAGGAGCGAGGGTCTGATGTAATGAGATGGGGTGTGCGGTGCCCGGCATGGGGCGGTGGGCGCTGCTAAGGGTGGTGCCCCCACGCTCCTCGGTGGGGGGACAGCTGCCCGAAGGCTGCGGGGCCGGGAGCCACCCGACCTCTGCACAGACACACAGGGAGCCCTCTGTGCTCAGAGCCACCGCCCACCGCCTGCCTGCCCACTCCGGGCTGCCAGCCACAGGCGGCCCTGGGCCGCCCCCTCCACCCCACTGAAAGTCAACAGACCCGTTTTAGCAAACGTGGAATCCACAGGAAAACAGCAAGGTGTAAACAGAGTCCCAGAGGCGCCCTCCCCAGCCCGGCCTCCGGAGTTGAGACCTTCTGGATTATTTCTGCCCGGTTCTCCTCCTCACACCCTGAGGAAGCCCTGAGCGGTCCCCCTGCGGCGGGTGCCGTGTTCGGGGCGTCGGTGCTCAGCACACCCACAGCGCGGGCCCTCCTGATGCTCAGCGTTCAGACGAGGAGACTGGGTGGCCTGGGGGTGCGTGTGGCTGCAGGGGGCCTGGGGGGCCGTGGCCCCTAGGCGTGGACCCTGGTCCTCCGGGCCCCCGGTCGGGCGCTGGTCACCACGGGACTGAACCTCGAGCAAGCACAAACAGCAGATGGAGGGAAGCGTCCACGCCTCCCAGAGGCTGGTGGGGCCAACGGGCCGGCCAGGCTGGGCTTCTCAGGGTCGGGGCCATGCTGGCCCCGGGGGCCTTTCTAGGGGCGGCTGGACAGCTCCTGGACCCAGGGGGCCACAGCTGGAGCTCTGGCCACCGCCCTCCCCTGGAGGCCAGGTGGGCTTGGCTGTCTGTCCCCGAGGATTTTTTTCTCTCTGGCTCCGTGTCCGCGTCCGGCCTGGGCAGAGGCAGAGGCAGCGGGTTGGCTTCCAGGAGTGTGCACAGCAGTCACCCCCCCAATGACGGCAGCAGCTCCTGGTGTGCCCAGTCCCGCCCCCCTCCCCAGCCCTCCTGGCCTGCCCTCCCCCGGGCTCGCCCTCCAG
>SJYG01000155.1:2917122-2939677 GCA_006410535.1 Litocranius walleri | reverse complement strand
CAGGCCTGCATAGATGGATCTGTGGGCCTGGGGGCGGGAGGGAAATATTGCATTATGATAACAAATCACTCCGCTGATTGGAACTTAATTACGTCTCTTTTATCTTGGTGACAGTTAGGCACCTGGGCTCAAGGCTGGCCTGGGGGTGGTGGGGGCGCTCATCCCCCGGGGATTAATGAAATCACACCGAACTCCATGGCCTTAGAGGAAGCCAGGGCGGGCCCCTCCTCCTCCTGGGCAGGCCAGACAAAGCGGGTTTCTCCTGCAGCAGAACAAGAGTCACAAGGTCTTAGCAGGGTGTGTGGTGAGGGGGCTGGGGGTGGGCAGTGGGTCTGTCCAGTCCTGCCCAGCCAACCAAGGAAAGCAAATTGGCCTTAGCCACGCTCCAGGTCCAAGAAGCCCTGCCAGAGCCTGAGCCCCTAAATGCACAACGATGGTGTCCCAGCCCTGCCGCCACCGGCCACAGTGTGGCCCTGGACGAAGGGGGTCCTATTCCAGGGGCCTCTGGGCAGGCAGGGGGCTCACAGGGCCTCTGTGCACCCCGGCGTGCTCTCAGCACCGTGAGGTGAGCCGGCCCCAGAGGGTGGGCCGCCGGGCCTCCAGGAGGCCTCCCGGCTGACGTGGGAGTTCTACTCAGAGAGTGAAATCCAACTATGTGTCCCCTTTCTGAGGGTAAATGTATCTTGTGCGGGTTTTTCTGGAATGGTTTTGGTTTCAGAAACTCTTTCCCAGGAACTAACCAAATCCTGGTACTCTGGGGTTTCCGCGGCTGTCCTGCGGCGGCTTTTCCCGGCCCGGGCGAGTTCAGATTCTGGGAGGTGAGCGTGAAGCCCAGCGGCCTCGCCTGGCTCCTTGATGTGTGGCCTCGATGGGTCCCAGGCTCCTCACCTGGAGAGTGGGGGAGGCCCCGGGCGCCCGGGCCTAGGATGAGCTGGAGCTCTCACACCGCCCGGGGCCACCGCTCGCCAGTACTGGCTGCCAGCCCTCCAGGGACCCTTCCGGGGCCCACGACGGGTCCCAGGGCACAAAGGTGGGGGCAGAGGCACAGAGCTGGGCCATTGCCTGGCCAGGGCCCCGCGGCTGCCAGGTGGCAGAGGCAGGACTCAAGCTGGGAGCTGGGCCCCAGGGTCTGCTCTCGGGGAGAGGTCTCCTGTCTGGCCACAGGCAGGCTGTTATGTACACGATGGTTCACTCATCAAACAGTAAATATTCTCTACACTTGGCAAGACATGCGGGGCAAATCACGTGGTATTTGGGTGGGAGAATGTGGTTCCCACGCCAAGCCTGGGGCAGGGGCTGATGGCTCCAGCATGCCTCAGACCTGGGGGCTCTCCTGACCCTCTCTGGGCCCCACTTGGGCTGGGGCTGCTCTGAGGCTCTTTTGCACCTGCGCCCACCCGGTTACAGAAGCTGGGGCTTGGGGAAGCATCACCTGGGGTGCTTGGGGGAGCATCACCTGGGGGGCTGTCTAGGGTCCTTGGCGGGAATTCCTGATGCTCCTCCAGGTGATGGCGTCTGGGTGCGTCCCTGCCTGCTGCTTACCCTGGAGGCTGCGAGCAGCCACACCAGTCTGCCTTCTGATGGAGACAGCAGGGGCAACCCCGCAGAGTTACCGCAGTTTCATAGACTGGCTGATGGCCGCTGAGTCATCGCACGGGGCGATCCATCACCCAGGCTGCTGACGGCAGGAGCCGGGCGCATTGTCGTTGCTCTGGGGATGCGGGGGAGAGCGGGGCAGGCCTTGGTCTTCTCCCCGCTGCCCGACAGGGGCCGACCGTTGCTGTGTCACCGGGTGGGGAGGGAGTGGGCGGCCATGGCTCGGAAGTGGATGTACTCGCGGTGCATGTGGGAGTCTACGGGTGCGCCCTGCGGGTGCAAGCCTGCTCGGGGCTGCACACAGCCCTGGGGGTTCACACATGAACCATCCAAAGCAGACACCGGGGCCCGGCTCCCCGCCTGGAATCCCTTTAGAGCCTGTGTCCGCGGATGCTGTTCAGACGTGCCCTTTAGGGTGTCTGAGGCACGACTCGGAGCTGGACGGGGGCCCCACACCCGTGTGTCATTCACCCCCAGGCGCGTCCCAGCTTCAGACCTCTCGTCTGGAGACGGTGACGATGGCGGAGGCGACGTGACACAGTGACACGGTGCCGATAGTGTGTGTGTGCGCGCGTTTCTCTGTGTGCGTGTATGTGTGTGTGCATGCGTGTGCGTGCACGTGCGTGTGCCTCTATCTGTGTGCATGTGCATGTGTGCGCGTGTGCGTGTATGTGTCTCTGTGTGTGTCTGCATGTGTGTGTGTCTGTGGGGTGTGTGTGCGTGTGTGTGTCTATGGGTGTGTCTCTGTGTGTGTGTGTGCGTGTGCATGCAGAGATTTATCGTAGGGAATTGGCTCATGAGACCCCGAAGGTGGAGTGGTCCCACCGTCTCCCGTCTGGGTGCTAATGGTGTCAGTGCCAGGCTGAGTCTGAGGGCCTGAGAACCCAGAGCTGGTGCCGTGAGCTGCTGTCCGGCGGCCGCGGTGGGCTGCTGCCCCACCTCCAGCGCCGGCAGAGAGCACATGCCCCCTGTCTCTGCCTTTCTGTTCTATTCAGGCCCCTGGCAGACGGGTTGACGAGGCCACCCACGCTGGGGATGGCAGTTCACTCTACAGCTTCCACTGGTGCTCACGCTCATCCCGCGTGGAGACAGCCTCACAGATGCGCCCAGAGTCGCGTCCAACCAGCTGCCTGGACACTGTGTGGCCCAGCCCGTGGACCCGTCATGTTAACCCTCACAGGTGGGCTGGTATGCGGGCATACGGCCACCGGTGCCAGCTCTTGTGGGCTTGTCGGGTGTGCGTGTGCAGACGCGTGCAAGGGCACAGATTTCCCAGGTGTGCTTGCGTGTGGGCTTGCTGCAGTGTGTTGAGGGGTAGGATGGGGTCCCAGGGCCTCCAGGGCTGTGGGAGGAGCAGAGGCCACCGAGACCCCAAATCTGGCTCCACCAGGGATGCGAGTAGAAGGAGCCCGGCCCAAACCCACACCAGGAGCTGCATCCCTCAGACCCTCTGGCTCAGACGACACCCTCGTCCCCCAGCCCGAGAGGGCACAGATGAGTTTGTTTCAGTTCAGCTTGCTCCCTCAGTCGTGTCCGACTCTGCGACCCCATAGGCTGCAGCAGGCCAGGCCTCCCTGTCCATCATCATCTCCCAGAGTTTACTCAAGCTCGTGTCCGTTGAGTCGGTGATGCCATCCAGCCATCTCATCCTCTGTCGTCCCCTTCTCCTGCCTTCAGTCTTTCCCAGCATCAGTCTTTTCCAATGAGTCAACTCTTCACACGAGGTGGCCAAAGTATTGGAGTTTTAGCTTCAGCATCAGTCCTTCCAATGAACACCCAGGACTGATTTCCTTTAGGATGGACTGGTTGGATCTCCTTGCAGTCCAAGGGACTCTCAAGAGTCTTTTCCAACACCACAGTTCAAAAGCATCAATTCTTGGGCGCTCAGCCTTCTTCACAGTCCAACTCTCACATCCATGTATGACCACAGGAAAAACCATAGCTCTGACTAGACAGACCTTTGTTGGCAAAGTAATGTCTCTGCTTTTGAATATACTATCTAGGTTGGTCATAACTTTTCTTCCAAGGAGCAAGTGTCTTTTAATTTCATGGCTGCAGTCACCATCTCCAGTGATTTTGCAGCCCCCCAGAATAAAGTCTGTCACTGTTTCCCCAGCTATTTGCCATGAAGTGATGGGACCGGATGCCATGATCTTCGTTTTCTGAATGTTGAGCTTTAACTCAACTTTTTCACTCTCTTCTTTCATTTTCTTCAAGAGGCTCTTTAGTTCTTCTTTGCTTTCTGCCATGAGGATGGTGTCCTCTGCATTTCTGAGATTATTGATATTTCTCCCGGCAATCTTGATTCCAGCTTGTGCTTCATCCAGCCCAGCATTTTTCATGATGCAGTCTGCATATAAATTAAATAAGCAGGGTGACAATATATAGCTTTGATGTACTCCTCTCCTGATTTGGAACCAGTCTGTTGTTCCATGTCCAGTTCTAACTGTTGCTTCTTGAGCTGCATACAGGTTTCTCAAGAGGCAGGTCAGGTGGTCTGATATTCCCATCTCTTTCAGAATTTTCCACAGTTTGTGGTGATCCACACAGTCAAAGCTTTGGCATAGTCAATAAAGCAGAAGTAGGCATAGTGTTTGTTTATACACCCAGAGACTCGGGTGTCCCGAGCCACCTCCATGTCCTAATCCCCGTTTCTGCGGAGAAACACACAAACGGCAGTAAGAGTCTGGAGACGAGTTTCCAGATCAGCAGTCTGCACTTCAGAGGGTCGTGGAGCTCGGCTGCTGACTTCTGGCCGGTCACCGTCGGCCGGCAGGTCACTGTCGGCCGTTCCTTGGCCAGCATGTGGGAGGTCGGTGCGGCCTGGAGCCACCCTGGGCTGCCCCTTTGCAGCATGCAGGCTGTCTCAGGTGTGGGGTCCGGCAGGTCACCCTGACGTTCACATCAGCTTTGCTCCACGCAGCGAGTCCATTCAGGGCCGGTGGAAGAGATCGGCCCAGCGCCTTCGTGCAGCCCCTGCGTCCCAGAAAGCTGGTGGGAGAGTCGTGCAGGCCCAGAGAGTGACAAGGCCCCCGTGGATGCTGCCCTGGCCCAGGTCTCACCTCCCGGCCGGCTGTTACCTGCCGTATGGCAAGTGTGTGGCAGGAGGGCAGGTGCACAGAGCCCGCACAGACCCTCTGGCCACCCGCTCCCGCAGGCCCAGGTCCGCCACAGGCGTGATGGAACCCTTCCGGAAGGGAGGGCCGTAGAGTGGGCTCTCCCCTCTAGGTGCCCTCGCTGTCTCTCGCCTCTGTCCCCTCAGCCCTGAGCGCAGGGGACCAGGGACAGAGGGAGCCGCATGCACGGGAGACTCCCCCCAAGCATGCCCAGACTCCTGGAGGCGGTGGTCTTGGAGGAGTCCGTTTGATCTTCCTGGTTCCTGGCAGGCTCGGGGCAGCCTCTGCAGTCCCAGCCACAGCTGGGAGTGGTGCCTCCGGATGGTTCTTGGGGACGGTTCTCACAGACGCCTGACCACTGAGAGCCTGACCCCACGAGACGGAGCCCCGCTCATCTGGCTCACTCAGCGACCGCAGCCAGGAAGGGACGTGTCCGCGCCCTGAGCCCCCTGTACCCAAGTTGGCAGTTTAAGCTTCCGGCCTAAACCTCCCAATGACTCTCGTGCGGAAGGCTGACTGATGGAATGGGGACCATGGCTGCCTGCCTGAGCTGCGTGGGGAGGTGAGGCTCGCAGGCCAGACTCAGCTGCCCCCGGGGCCTTCCGTGGAGCCCCAGGCCTCGTGGGCGGACCTGGCTGGTGGGCAGGCAGAGGGGCCACGAGGCCCGAGCCTGCAGGGTGCGCATGCGATGCTCCCGCTCAGGGTCTGCACCCAGCCACCTGAGAGGTACTCTTCCCAGGAACGGCAGCCCTGATGGAAGTCTGAGTGTCGGCTGGGAGGAGGTGGGCCCGGGGCGGGGGCACTGGGCGGAATCTGGGAGCACGCAGGGGGTGTTGGGGGTGCGAGCTGCCCCGTCACCCTCTGGCCCACCCTTTTCTTCCCTTTATAATATGCTTTAATCGGGTCAGACCAAGATGGATGACTCTGAGCTCTGGGCGGAGAGGCTGCCCACCCGCCAGCCCCGGGGCCCTAGTGCAGCCGGGACTGACTGCCAAGAGGTGTCCCCGCTAAGGGCTGCAGGCGGGGTGCCCTCTGTCTCCTGGGGGACCCAGTCTGGGCCTCTTGGGGTGCTGGGCCCTCAGCCTCAATCTTGGCTCTAGTCTTCTCCCGATCCACCCCCCACGCCCCTCGAGGTCAGCCAGGCCATGTGTGGGCCCAGGCGTCCAGTGCTGTGCTCAGCTCTGGTGTAGGATGGCAGAGGGAGACCCCGAGTCACTGCCCCTGCTGGAAAGGCCCCCAGCCAACACCCCTGTGTGAGCCTGCCTCTTGCTGTCGTCTTCTGGATTGCTGCTCACAGCTGACGGGCTCCTCACTCACTGCTTGTCCTCTTCAGCCCGCTTGTTGCTGTTCAGGCGCTCAGTCATGCCCGACTCTTCGCAGCCCCACGGACCGCAGCACGTGACGCTCGTCTCCTGTCTCCTGGAGTCTGCTCAAATTCAGGACACTGAGTCGGTGATGCCATCCAACCATTTCATCCTCTGTTATCCCCCTCTGCTCTCGCCTTCAATCTTTCCCAGCATCAGGGTCTTTTCCAGTGAGTCGGCTCTTCCCATCAGGAGGCCAAAGTATTGGAGTTTCAGCTTCAGCATCAGTCCTTCTAATGAATATTTAGGACTGATTTCCTTTAGGGTGGGCTGGTTGATCTCCTTGTAGTCCATGGACTCTCAAGAGTCTTCTCCAACATCACAGTTCAGAAGCATCAATTCTTTGGCACTCAGCCTTCTTTATGGTCCAGTTCTCACATCCGTACCTGACCACTGGGAAAACCACAGCTTTGAGTATATGGACCTTTGTTGGCAAAGTAATGTCTCTGCTTTTTAATATGCTGTCTAGGTTGGTCAAAGCTTTCCTTCCAAGGAGCAAGCATCTTCTAATTTCATGGCTGCAGTTGCCGTCTGCAGTGATTCTGGAGCCCAAAAAATAAAGTCAGCCACTGTTTCCACTTTTTTCCCCTTCTATTTGCCATGAAGTGATGGGACTGGATGCCATGATCTTCGTTTTCTGAATGTTGAGCTTTAAGCCAACTTTTTCACTCTCCTCCTTCACCCTCATCAAGAGGCTCTTTAGTTCTTCTTCACTTTCTGCCATAAGGGTGGTGTCATCTGCATATCTGAGGTTATTGATATTTCTCCTGGCAATCTTGTGCTTCTTCCAGCCCAGCGTTTCTCATGATGTACTCTGCATAGTTAAATAAGCAGGGTGACAGTATACAGCCTTGAATTACTCCTTTTCTGATTTGGAACCAGCCTGTTGTTCCATGTCCCATTCCAACTGTTGCTTCCTGACCTGCATACAGGTTTCTCAAGAGGCAGGTCGGGTGGTCTGGTATTCCCATCTCTTTCAGAATTTTCCACAGTTTGTGGTGATGCACACAGTCACCGTACTTCTTCTTCTTCGGAGAAGGCAATGGCACCCACCCCAGTACTCTTGCTTGGAAAATCCAATGGACAGAAGAGCCTGGTAGGCTGCAGTTCATCGGGTGGCTAAGAGTTGGACACGACTGAGAAACTTCACTTTCATTTTTCACTTTCATTCATTGGAGAAGGAAATGGCAACCCACTCCAGTATTCTTGCCTGGAGGATCCCAGGGACAGAGGAGCCTGGTGGGCTGCCGTCTATGGGGTCGCACAGAGTCAGACACAACTGAAGCGACTTAGCAGCAGCACACAGTCAAAGGCTTTGGCATAGTCATTGAAGGAGAAGTTAATATTTTTCTGGAACGCTCTTGCTTTTTCTATGATCCAAAGAATGTTGGCAATTTTGTTCCTCTGCTTTTTCTAAACCCAGCTTGTATGTTCACATACTGCTGAAGCCTAGCTTGAAGGAATTTGAGCATTACCTTGCTTGTATGTGAAATGAGCACAAGTGTACAGTAGTTTGAGCATTCTTTGGCATTGCCCTTCTTTGGAATCTAAATGAACACTAACTTTTTCTAGTCCTGCGGCCATTGCTGTATTTTCTAGATTTGCTGGCATATTGAGTGCAGCACTTTCATGGCATCATCTTTCAGGATTTGAAGTAGCTCAGCTGGAATTCCGTCCTCTCCACTAGCTTTGTTCGTAGTGATGCTTCCTAAGGCCAGTCTGACTTCTCACTCCAGGATATCTGGCTCTGGGTGAGTGACGTGCCAGCGTGGTCATCTGGGTCGTGAAGACCTTCTTTGTAAAGCTCTGTGTATCCCTGCCGCCTCTTCTTGGTGCCTTATGCTTCTGTCAGCTCTGCACCATTTCTGTCCTTTTTCATTCCCAGCCTTACGTGAAATCTTCCCTTGGTATCTCCGGTGTTCTTGAAGAGATCTCTAGCCTTCCCTACTCTATTGTTTTCCTCCATTTCTTTGCATTGTTCACTTAAGAAGGCTTTCTTATCTCTCCTTGTTATTCTTTGGAACTCTGCATTCAGTTGGGTATATCTTTCCTTTTCTCTCTTGCCTTTTATTTCTCTTGTTTTCTCATTTATTTGTAAAATCTAAAATTTTCCAAGCCAGGCTTCAACAGTATGTGAACCGTGAACTTCCAGATGTTCAAGCTGGTTTTAGAAAAGGCAGAGGAAGCAGAGATCAAATTGCCAACATCTGTTGGATTATCAAAAAAATGAGTTCCAGAAAAACATTCTATTTCTGCTTTATTGTCTATGTCAAAGCCTTTGACTGTGTGGATCACCACAAACTGTGGAAAATTCTGAAAGAGATGGGAATACCAGACCACCTGACCTGCCTCCTGAGAGATCTGTATGGAGGTCAGGAAGCAACAGTTAGAACTGGACATGGGACAATAGACTGGTTCCAAATAGGAAAAGGAGTACCTCAAGGCTGTATATTGTCACCCTGCTTATTTAACTTCTATGCAGAGTACATCATGAGAAACACTGGGCTGGATGAACCACAAGCTGGAATCAAGATTGCCGGGAGAAATATCAATAACCTCAGAAATGCAGATGACACCACCCTTATGGCAGAAAGTGAAGAGGAACTAAAAAGCCTCTTGATGAAAGTGAAAGAGGAGAGTGAAAAAGTTGGCTTAAGCTCAACATTCAGAAAACGAAGATCATGGCATCCAGTCCCATCACTTCACGGCAAATAGATGGGGAAATAGTGGAAACAGTGGCTGACTTTATTTTGGGGGGCTCCAAAATCACTGGAAATGGTGACTGCAGCCATGAAATTAAAAGATGCTTACTCCTTGGAAGGAAAGTTATGAGCAACATAGACAGCATATTAAAAAGCAGAGACATTACTTTGCCAACAAAGGTCCGTTTAGTCAAGGCTATGGTTTTTCCAGTGGTCATGTATGGATGTGAGAGTTGGACTGTGAAGAAGGCTGAGGGCTGAAGAACTGATGCTTTTGAACTGTGGTGTTGGAGAAGACTCTTGAGAGTTCCTTGGACTGCAAGGAGATCCAACCCGTCCATCCTAAAGGAAATCAGTCCTGGGTGTTCATTGGAAGGACTGATGCTGAAGCTGAAACTCCAATAGTTTGGCCACCTGATGCGAAGAACTGACTTATTGGAAGAGATCCTGATGCTGGGAAAAATCAAAAGCAGTAGGAGATGGGGATGACAGAGGATGAGATGGTTGGATGGCATCACAGACTCAATAGACCTAAGTTTGAGTAAACTCTGGGAGTTGGTTATGGACAGGGATGTCTGACATGCTGGAGTCCATGGGGTTGCAAAGAGTTGGACATAACTGAGTGACTGAACTGAACTGTAAAGCCTCCTCAGACAACCACTTTTGCCTTGCATTTTTTTCCCCTTTGGGATGGTTTTGGTCACTGCCTCCTGTACAGTGCTATAAACCCTCCACCCATAGTTCTTCAGGCACTCTGTTTACCAGCTCTAATTCTTGAATCTATTCGTCACTTCTACTATATAATCATGAAAGATTTGGTTTAAGTAGTACCTGAAATAGTGTAGTGGTTTTTACTTTCTTCAATTTAAGTTTGAATTTTGCAATAAGAAATTCATGATCTGAGCCACAGTCAGCTCCCGGTCTTGTTTTTGCTGACTGTATAGAGCTTCTTTATCTTTGGCTGCAAATAATATAATCAATCTGATTTCAATATTGACCATCTGGTGACGTCCATGTGTAGAATCTTCTCTTGTTTTGTTGGAAGAGGGTGTTTGCTATGAGCAGTGAGTTCTCTTGACAAGACTCTGTTAGCCTTTGCCCTGCTTCATTCTGTACTCCAAGGCCAAATTTGCCTATTACTCCAGGTATCTCTTGATTTTCTAATTTTCCATTCCAGTCCCCTGTGATGAAAAGGACATCTTTTTTGGGTGGTATTTCTAGAAGGTCTTGTAGGTCATCATAGAACCATTCAATTTCAGCTTCTTTGGCCTTGGTGGTGGGGCATAGACTTGCGTTACCGTGATATTGAATGGTTTGCCTGGGAAACAAGCTGAGATCATTCTGTCGTTTTTGAGACTGCACCAAGTTCTGCATTTCGGACTCTTGTTGACTCTGAGGGCTGCTCCATATCTTCTAAGGGATTCCTGCCTGCAGTAGTATATGTAATGGTCATATGAATTTTAAATTCCCCCTTTCCAGACCATTTCAGTTCACCGATTCCTAAAACGTTGATGTTCACTCTTGCCATCTCCTGCTTGACCACCTTCAATTTACCTTGATTCATGGACCTAACTCCAGGTTCCGATGCAACATTGTTCTTGGCAGCATCAGACTTTGCTTTCATTGCCAGACGCATCTACAGCCAAGCTTCGTTTTTGTGTAGGCCCAGTCTCTTCACTCTTTCTGGGCTTTTTCTCCACTGTTCCCGTCTCCTCGCTTCTCTCTGTGAATCCCCTTGGAAGTGGTCACCTGCTCCCCAGCCCAGTCTCTGACCTCCCCCTGGTCCTAGCAGGTGGATGACGGGGTCCCTGCTTCACAGATGAGGAGCCTGGGCCTCTGGGCACAGTGGTCATGGCTGAGCAATAAGGTCAGGAGTAACTTTGTCCTGGTGAGGGCCTCCCTGCTCCATGAGTTCATGGGGAGACTGAGACCCAGGCTCAGCCTTTGAGCATCAGGGAAACAGGACTTGGAACTGGGGGCTCGGGTGTTAGGCAGGCCCGTCTCTGCTCAGGTAAAGAAGGCGCACAGTCACCCTCCCAGAGAACGAGTCACAGATTGAACTTGCACAGTAGATGGAGAGGTTGGCATTTCCCTTAACAAGACGCTTGGTCAGCTTTTTTGACTGGCTTCTCCTTCCTGGGGGTGGGGGCAGCTCTACCCATGGCAGCCAAGAGATGGAAACAGCCCACGTGTCCATCAGTGGGTGGATGGATAACCACACGTCCATCCATACAGTGGAATGCTACTCAGCCTCAAAAAGGGAGTTCTGACACATGTCACAGTGTGAGTGAGCGTTAGGAACATCACACTCTGCACGAGAGGCCAGACGCAAAGTGTCCCGTGTTTATATCCCCACTTAGTGCAGAATAGGTGAATCCACAGAGATAGCAAATTAGTGCTTGCCAGGGGCTGGGGGAGGGCTGGTGATAGCTGGATAGGGCAGGGTTTCTCCTTAAGGTGATGGAAATATGGAATTAGTGATGATGAATGTGCAACGCTATGAAAATAGCAAAAATCACTGAGCTGTACGCTTCAAAAGGATGACTTTCATGGTTTGTGACGTATCTCAGCTTTTAAAAACACACACACTCACAAAGCCACACAGGCGAGCTCTGCGTGGCCAGGGGCAACGCCCTCCTCTCTGGCCAGACGAGTTGCAGAGTGGGGCCTGCTTCTGGTGCTTTGGGAATTGGGGCACAGGTGCAGCCCAGGCTCTGCTCAAGGAAGGGAGGCTGGGGCCAGGGCTGGGGTGGGCCCTCATGCTGACTGCAGAGTCTCAGGGCGTCTGGGCCTCTCTGCCCAGCTCCCGCGGTAGACGGATGGGCGCCAAGGCTCGGTGAGGGACCCTGGCTCTGCGGGGAGTGCTGTCTCAGGCTCTCTTCCCTGAGGTCTGCTCCAGAAGCCCTCGTGTTGTCGGGGGCTTCCCAGGGGTCACCTGCACACCCGGAGCTGGGACTCCTCCCTTTGGTCTCCGGCTGTCCCCTAGGTCTGCAGGGAACTCCTGGGCTTGGGTCTAGCCGTCTAAGAAATGACGCTGCACGCAGCAGGGTCCGCGGTGATAACCGTCTGTGCTCACGTGCAGTTTCTGTGCTTTTGGGAGCAGCTTTGCTGGGCAGGTCTGGTTTGGAGTCTCTTGAGAGGTTGCCGTCAGGGTGCCAGGGGGCTGAAGTGACTTGCTCGGGCTGAAAGGTCCACTTCCAAGGGACTGGCACGCATCACTGGCAAGTCGGTGCCCACGGTGGCCGGGAGGCCTCAGCTCCTCCCCATGTGGACGCTCCGCAGGGCATCCTCGCAGCACGGTGGCAGGTCCCCCAGAGCTGGTGGTCTGAAAGCAAGCTAGGCAGAAGCCAGGGGTGTTAGGACTGGCCTCAGAAGCCACTCCTCATCAGGGTCACACGATGCCCTCCTCTGCTCCCCACGGGAGGGGACCACCTGCAGGCTAGAGGCAGGCTCACCGGGGCCGACGAGGGGACTGATTGCCTGAACTTGCGAAGTTCACACTTCAGAACCTTTCTGGAGCTGGTGCGTGCAGCCGCTTCAGCCCTTTGATCTTGCTGTTTCAGTCCTTCCAAATAAATTGACACTAATTCACTCTGATTGCCCCTGCTGCCTGGAGCCCCGGCACCATCTCTTGGCTGAGGTGATATTTTTAAAGATGCCTGACACGGTCTCTTTAGCAGGCAGGAAGACCGGCAGACCTGAGCCCTGATGGTGAAAACACCCCCAGGCGTGTCCCGTCCCGTGCGCAGCGGCCAACGCTGGGCAGGGACAACAGAGCTGACTGTGCCATGGGAGCTCTGTGCTGGGGGAAGGGCCAACAGCGTGAGGTCAGCAGGGCCCACACATCAGTGAGAAATGCCAGGACTTCCCTGCAGCCCCGTGGACTCTGCGCTTCCACTGCTGGGACCCTGGTTCCATCCCTGGTCGGGGAACGAACCCCACAGCCAAAAAATTAATCAATAAAAGTGAAAAGGGCTTCCCAGGTGGTGCAGTGGTATGGAACCCACCTGCAAAGGCAGGAGACGCAGGAGATGTGGGCTGGCTCCCCGGGTCCAGAAGATCCCCTGGAGCGGGAAATGGCAACCCACTCCAGTATTCTTGCCTGGGAAATCCTATGGACAGTGGAGCCTGGTGGGCTACAGTCTATGGGGTCCCAGAGAGTCAGACACGACTAAGGCAACTGAACAGCAACAGCAATAATTAGAAGAAGAGAGAAACACTGCTCCCGGGGAGCCTTCTCCTTTTATTTCCAGGCAGCTCTGTGTTCTCAGGGGCTGACCTTACTGATAGGACCCAAGCCTCCCCCTCCTCCAGCTTTAGACAGTGGTGGCTGTCACTAAGCTGGGTCCAGCTCTTGTGACCCCATGGACTGAAGCGCTCCAGGCTCCTCTATCCATGGAATTCTCCAGGCAACAATCCTGGAGTGGGTTGCCATTCCCTTCTCCAGGGGATCTTCCCGACCCAGGGATCGAACCCGTCTCCTGCACTGCAGGCAGAGTCTTCACTACCTCAGCATCCAGGGTAAATCAGCTGCAGAGGGGTGTAGCAATTCTGGTCAGGGTATTGATTTCTCTCCAGGAGGCCAGTGCCTGCCAGATGCCCCCATCCCAAGCCCTCTGCCTCTGGGTTCAGGTCACCACCCCCGCCCGTCCCTCTTGCTTTTCTAAGCCTAGGGTGGGGACAGCCCCAGCTTCCAGCCCCGGCCCTTGGGGCCAGCCTCTTGCAGTGTCTCTCACCTTTGCAAACTCTCTGGTTTGTAAGCAGTCCTCAAATTACTCTGCCTGAGAGCAGCAACAAGAGGCCCCCTAACTGACGTGCCTCTGAAAGGGAGAATGGGCAAAGGCCAGCCAGCAACTCCTCCCGCTCTCCTGGGAAAGTCCCGTCAGTATTGCTGGGGTTCCGTCGCTCGGTCACGTCTGGCTGACTGTGGCCCCGTGGGCTGCAGCACGCCAGGCTCCCCTGTCCAGGGAATCCTCCAGGCAAGAAGACTGGAGTGCGCAGGCTGTTCCCTTCTCTAGAGGATCTTCCCAGCCCAGGCGTCGAAACCCGGTCTCCTGCACTGCAGGCAGATTCTTTACCACCTGAGTCATCAAGGAAATGACTTAAAAATGCACACTTAGAAGGACCAGCACAGACAGAAGTCACGTGGGGCAGACGGCATCGCACCCCGATCACGGGTGCAGCGCTCTCTACAGTTTCCAGAGGGCTCTCCCTGCATCATCGCTGGGGCGGCTTGGGGGGATGTGGTCACAGCCGGCTCCAGCCCATCTCTCTGTCAGTTATCTGTCCCTCTGAGACTGGTTGGGAATGCACCCCCAGCACCCACACCAGCCTGATTCCTCTCAAACGCTCTTCTTGTAAGCTCTGTGGCTCTGCAAGAAGCCGTCGAAGTCTGCTCAAGACAAGCAAGTCACACTTCAGGGTCCTGAGTCCTGAGTTGAGCTGCCATTGGCTGGGGAGCTGGTGGGGACACCGGCGGAGCCGCAAGTCTCCAGGAAACGTACACTCACTCGCATCTGAAGCCGTGGAAGATGGACTTTCCTGGTGGTTCAGCGGTTAGGACTCCACGCCTTCACTGCCGAGGGCACGGGTTCCCTGGTCGGGAAGCTGAGATCCTGCAAGCCACATGGCGCAGACTAAAAGCCTCAAAAGACAAACCCCAAACCCCAGAAAACAACAGCAACTGAAGCTCCAAAAAGTCACCAAGAGCCGAATCAAAATGACGGTTTGGGGAGATGGATGGGCAGCAAAGGGTGGCCGGAGGGTCCTGATAAGATCAGGGTCAGCCGGGCCTGGGGATTGCAGTCAAGAGGGTTACAGGATGGTTGGAAAGGAAGCAGGCTCTTAAGAGAAATCGTGGGGGAACTGGAGGCGTATCGATGCCAGGAGAGTGTCGGGAGGCTGAGGGCGCCCGGCTGTCACGGCGGCCGGGGGCTGAGGATGCCCGGCTGTCATGGCTGCAGGGTCCGCTCCCGAGGCCCCGCACCTGGTTCTGTGTTTGTTTTCTTCAAGAGGCCTGCGATCTGCGCCCGCTGCCTGCTGTGCAGAGCCTGGCTCTGCCTTGACACGGATGCCTGTCTGAGCCCCCGTGGAGGGTTCTCGGCTCAGAGAGGGCAGAGGCGGCTCCTGGGCGTGACCCCTCTGGCTCGGGGCTCACCCCTCTTACCTTGAGTGGGACCCGGGGAGTCTGGTCCGTTCTTCAGCCTCCCTGGCCTCCTCTCCCGGCTGCTTCAGCCGGAAACGCGCTTCCTCTGAGGCTTACGTTGCACCCCCACCTTGGGAGCCCCCTGTAGCCCCCCGGGCGGATTAGGCCCGGGTAGTGCCCCACCCCTGGCCCATCGCTCCCCTGCCCTTGCCTAAGGCTCTCATCTCTCCCTGTATCACCAGGCCAGAACCCTGTGGACAGGCTCTGCCCTGGTCACCCCTGGATCTCCAGCGCCAGGCTGGGTGCCCACTGCTCAGGAGATACTCAACACCTTCTCCCTCAATGAACACCAGAGTCGAGGAAGGACTGGAAGCAGGTCCTGGCCAGGCTGCGTGGCCCTGACGGGCGCCTGGCGCGGGTCTCTGCAGCGCACACGGGGTCCTGAGCGGGCGGTGTCCTTCCTGCTGGAGGAACCCTCATCCCAGTCCTCTGGGCCCTTCTGTGCCAAGTGGCGTGGCCCGAGTGGGGTGTGGACTTTGCAGGAAGCCTGCGACTTTCCCAGGTCCGCCTCCAGCAGAGAGGGTTCTTCCTGCTCACCCAGCGGGCCCCACCTCTCGGCCCGTTCGGGGACCTCCAGATAAAGCCCCCTCAAAGGCCGCCGCCACCCCAGGCTTGGCAGAGGGCTGTGAGACGTGTGCGTGCCCCACGGCCCCCGGCTCCTGGCCACAGAGCCCACGTGCCCGGCACAGCTGCGCCTGCGGCCGGCGGGCCTGCCCGTCTCCTCCAGCCCTGGTGTCGTCGGTGACACCTTGCTAAAAACTGAGCATGCATTTTCCTCCTGCCAATGTTTCTCCTTTTCATTTAGCAAACATTGATTCCCTCCTGCAGATGGAATGGAGTGAAATCACACACGCCTCTGGGGCGACTTAGCTGTCAGAGCCGGAGGCGCTGGGCAGACGGGGGCTTCTCTTGCCACCTCATCCACGGTTGGCTTCGTGACCTCAGACAGTTGTTTAGCCTTTCTTGTCTGCCAGTTCCTCCCCCCAGCCCCAGCGGCTGGAGAAGGAGCCCCCGGCGCCCCTGGCCTGCAGAGCAGGAGGCTTTATTCACCAGCCAGTGGGGCCTCCCAGAGCGGCTCCGAAGAAACCTTCTGTAAAAAAGCCAAGTTCAAGGTTGTGTCAACACCAAACACCATGAAGTGGCAATTATCCAATTAACTTGATTAGTGTAGACAGAACCGCCAATGTCTGCTCGGCATACCCGCTTCCGCCCATTTCCTGCGCTTAGGCAGCTGCGGCAGAAGAGAGAGGGTGCTGGGACAGGAGACTGGGCCCCTCTGCGCTCTGGCAGCCCTGACTCTAGCCTGGGGGTGACAGAGCTTCCCCCACAAGTCTGCGGTAAGGCCGTGTGGGCTGACCTCGCCGAGAGCTCCGGGTAGATGGGGGAGCTGGCTTTAAAGGCAGCGCGTGTGGGCGGGGGTGGTGCAGACCCACTTGCATCCTGGGGGGCTGCCTTCTTTTCACCCTCCATGACTTCAAGCGCTTGAAAAGTGCATATTTCGTGGGGACTCCCTTCTACCGGGGTCAGCGTGGGCAAGGTGCCCTGAGCCTGAGTTTCTCCGATTGTTCCACTGGAACCCTAATGGCCTGGGCCTTAGAGAGGCATGAGCACAGGTCTGCAGAGTGATGACTGGGTGAAGATGGTAAAGGGGGAGGCGGTGGTGATGCTGATGGTGGTGATGAAGGTGATGGTGGTGATGGTGGTGATGGTGGTGGTGGTGATGATGGTGGTGATGGTGGTGGTGGTGATGAAGGTGATGATGATGGTGATGGTGGTGATGGTGATGAAGGTGATGGTGGTGATGATGGTGGTGATGAAGGTGATGATGATGGTGATGGTGGTGATGGTGGTGGTGGTGATGAAGGTGATGATGATGGTGATGGTGGTGATGGTGATGAAGGTGATGGTGGTGATGATGATGGTGATGTGTAAAGGGGGAGGCGGTGGTGATGCTGATGGTGGTGATGAAGGTGATGGTGGTGATGGTGGTGATGGTGGTGGTGGTGATGATGGTGGTGATGGTGGTGGTGGTGATGAAGGTGATGATGATGGTGATGGTGGTGATGGTGATGAAGGTGATGGTGGTGATGATGGTGGTGATGAAGGTGATGATGATGGTGATGGTGGTGATGGTGGTGGTGGTGATGAAGGTGATGATGATGGTGATGGTGGTGATGGTGATGAAGGTGATGGTGGTGATGATGATGGTGATGGTGATGATGGTAGTGATGAAGGTGATGGTGATAATGGTGATGGTGGTGATGGTGATGGTGGTGATGATGATGGTGGTGATGATGGTGGTGATGGTGGTGGTGGTGATGATGGTGGTGATGATGATGGTGGTGGTGGTGATGATGGTGGTGGTGATGGTGGTGATGATGATGGTGGTGGTGGTGATGAAGGTGATGGTGGTGATAGTAGTGATGAAGGTGATGGTGGTGATGGTGATGGTGGTGATAATGGTGGTGATGATGGTGGTGGTGATGGTGGTGATGATGATGGTGGTGATGATGGTGGTGATGATGGTGGTGATGATGGTGGAATGGAGATAATAAAACACTATTCTTATGGGCTGACTACACAGCCAACCAAGGAAACATTCTTAACCGCAGAGTCCTTTCAAAGTAATCCCTCCCCAAGAGGAAGGTGGAGTCAAATCCTCTCCTCTTGAATCTGGACCTCGCAGCTTGCTTACCCAAGAGAGCTCTGGGGAAACGACGCCGTGTGACTTCCAAGTCTAGGTCAGACGACGTTTTGCAGCCCTGCTGCCCTGCAGACCTGCTGGGACATTCCGGGAGCCCCTGGCGGTACGCAAGCACAGCTGCCCTGCGAGTGCCCCCCTGGAAAGCTGGACTGGGCGACAGTCCCCCCGAGCCCAGCCCTCCAGTCACGCAGTGCAGGGCCAGACTGCAAATAAAGCCGCGCGGACCGGCCGGGCTGCCAGCCGAAGGCCACCACGCGAGCCCGCGGCTGTTTCCTGGAGCAGGAGAGCTGCCCGGCTGACTCCCACAGGGGTTCTTGACCCACACAGTCTTAAAACCGAGCAAAGTGAGTCACGAGCTGCTCCGTGTGGGGGCAGCGTGTAAGGGGGCAGCTGCCTGGGACTGGCTGCTCCTGGTTCTCACCCATTTCCTGGGTGAACGTGTGTCCGCAGGTGGCTGCTTGGCTTGGCGCCACACATCTGAGTCCCTGCCGGGGACCTCGCCCTGCGAAGGGTCCACTTTAGACAAAGAAAAGTCAGCTCTGCGCTAACTTCTCGGCAAGGGGGAAGGCCGGAGTATTTTGAAGCTAGTGCTTACAGAGTTGTAAAAAGCCCCAGACGGAAGGGCCTGGGCGGGCCTGGAAAGAGCCTGGCACAGTGTAAGCCGAGAGCTCCCTGGTGGGGTCCCACCTGTGGCCCCAAGCCTGTCCATCAAGGGCAGGACGGCCCTGAAGGGCGAGACTGACTGGAGGGGCCACCCAGGCAGCCCCCGGTGGTCCCGTGCTGACCACAGCCAGGCCCTGCTTCTGGGGGACTCGCTGGGGGTCCTGGCCCGTTGGCAGGCTGCCCTGAGGGAGAGAGGCACAGGGAGGGGGCGGGGAGGGGTTCAGGGCTGCCAGCAGGGGGGCTGCCCCAGCCCGCCCCCCCAAGCTGGAGGTCAAGGGGTGCCAGCGTCCCGAAGCTCCGACTCTGGTCAATTGTCAACTTCTATCAGAAACCAATGAAATTTTGACTGGGATTGTGTCAAACCATCACAGGGAAACATATCTCATCCAGTACTCAGCCTCACGACCCGTGAACATGGTACACCCTTCCATTCACTCAGATCTTCATTTTCTTCCCTCAGCACTGTTTTGTGATTTTTTAATGTAAAAATCTTGGACAAACATTGCTAGATTCATTCCTGAGCACTTTAATTTTTTGTGCTATCCTAAAGCGGAATTTTAAAGACCTTATTTTTCCATTGTCTGCGCCTAACGTGAGTATGATTGATGCTTTTATATTACCTTTGTGTCCTGTGACTTCACTAAAGTCACTTATTGCTTCTCATCGTTGTTTTGTACATTTCTGGGAGTCTTCTATGTACATAATCATGTCGTCTGCAAACGGGCACGGTTTTGCTTCTTTTCTGAGCTTTGTCTTTCCTTTCTTCTATCCTTGGCGTATAGCAGCGTCTAGGACTCCCAGCGCCAGGTTGAACAGGGGCATCAAGAGAACACCTTTGTTCCCAATCCTGGGGAAACAAGCCAGCTTTTCACTGCTGAGGGTGATGTTGGCTACAAGAGTTTTTTAACTAGATTCCCTCCATCAGTTTGAGGAAGTGTCCTACTATGCCCAGTTTACTGAGAGTTTTTATAATGAATGAGTAGTGAATTTTGTCAAAAGCTTTTTCTGAATATTTTGAAGTAATCATATTTTCTTTTGAAATAAGATGATTTTCCTCCATTAGCCTGTTAATATCACAAATTCTATTGTTTTCCAAATGTTGAAACAACAATGGATTTCTGAGATAAGTCTCAGGGATTGAGCTATTACCTCAGTGAGGTAGTATCCCTTTTTAAATGTGGCTGGATCTAATTTGTTAACACTTTGATATTTTATTAAATCTTTGAAAAATATTTTTATTAAACATTTGATGTAAGATTTGAGTAAATTGCTAGAATTCATCAATGAAACCCATCTAGGCCTGGAGTTTTGGGGTTATTTCTGATCAGCTGAATTCCTTTAATAGCTGGAGGGTTGATCAGACTTTCTACCCCTTCTGTCAGCTTTGGTATGCTGTTGTTCTAAGAAATACGCCCATTTCACCTACACTGCCATATTTTTGGGCAGCAAATTGTATGTACGAAGCTCTCTTTTATTTTATCAACATCTGCAGGACCTGTGGTAGTGACTCCCCTTTCGCTCGGATACGGCTGACCTCGCCAGCGCTGGGTGTCTGTGCGCGCCCTGTGTTCTCGGTCCTTCCGGGTGGGGCGTGTCCGCTCACGGATGCGTCCAAAGACCCAGGCTTCGGCTCTGCCAGTTTCCTCTGTGCTTTGTTTCTGTCTTGTGGTTTTCTGTTGATGCCTTTCTTATGCCCCTCACTCTATTCACCTTGGATTTAGTCTATCATCCTAAGGGGAAGTCTTCGGTCGCTGATTTCAGGTCTTCCTTCTTTTCTAATATAATTACTTAAAGTCATGAATTCCTCTAAGAACTGCTTTAGCTGCATGCCACGAATGTTGATACGTGGGGTCATTGTTAGGCCGCAGCTTTGTTCCGATATTTGGAGAGAACGGGATGGATCCAGGAGTCAGACCTATAATTTCATTTCTGGGCAGGAGGACAGAAACCAGTCCATGAGGCAGCAGACTCCGTGGCCTGTTGTGGAAAGGGCGGCGGCTGCCTGGACCCTCCCGAGGGCTCCGCCGCCTGCCCATCGCAGACTCGCCTCCCTGCCTCTCCCAGCCACCCCGCCCGCCTCTGCCCGGGGCTGTCTATCCAGTCCTGCTCTGGCGGCGGCCGCCTGCCTTGCGTTCCCCTTGTGCCATGGCTCCAGGTCCAGGTCAAACTGGCATCCGTTCATCTCTCTGGACCTCCGTCTTCACGCTTGGCCCTCGCGGTTGCCAATAGTCCCTCCTTCCATGAGCTTAGAAATCTGTCTCGCTCCTCGTCTAGGTGGCGGGTCGCTGCTCGAAGCCTGATAACCATGGCCACAGCCCAGCTTGCCATGCTCCCGTCTCCTCGCTGCCATCCCGGCAGAGACTATCGCCCCATTAAGGATGGAAAGGAGGTCCAGGCGTGCTGGAGTCTCATCCAGGCTCCAGTCACGGGGCTGATCTTGGGAGGGGCAGGAGATCCAACCCGGGTCCCCCTGCTGCCCAGAGGGGTGGCGGCACCTGGCTGGCTGCACGTGCTCCGGACCGGCCGTGGTGCTGTGCCCTTGCGTTCCGGCTGGCTGTGCTGGCAGGGGTGGGGCCCGACCCCCTGCTTCAGCGGGGCCGCCTCCTCTTGCAAAGACCCCAGCGAAGATGGCAGGCGAGCCAGATGGCGGAGGTGTTGCTCAGAAGTGTGGGCACACTGCTTATGGGAGAAGAACCAGCTTCTTTCCCCAGCCACGAGGATAATTTGGGGGGCCTCTGGGAGCCTCCTTTTCTTCCTCCCACAGTCAAGTTTTATTTATTTACTTTTAAAGCAAATGTATTCACTGTGAGCTCTGCTCTTTCTTTGACCCCAAGACCCCCCGAGGGGGTGGGGTTGGTGCTATTACTGTTTCCCATTTTACAGCTGAGGAAACTGAGGCTCAGAGAACACAGTCAGAGCCCAGTTCTGCCAGGCTGCACAGGACGTGTCACAAGTCTTCCCACCCCGCCCTGGAGCGTCCCTGGAGAACGCAGGGGACTGCGACCCTAAGGTCGCTCCTTCCGGGTTCCGTGAAGGAGGGCTGAAGCCATCAGCGCCCTGAAGGGTGTTCCACTGGGCCAGACAAGGCCAGTGCGGCCTTGTAGGCCATGCAGATCTGCCCCGGGGCTGCTTGGCCGCCCTAGACAGACATCCGAGACTCTTCTGGAGGCAGTTCCAGTGAACACCTTTCCTCATGGGACCCAGCAATCCCAGTGTCCATTGGAGGACCCACTAAAAAGAGAGCCAGCTAACTAGCATCCTTGGTAGGCGTCAAAGGTCCAGGCACCGCAGGACACTTAGCAGATGCCGCCCGCCTGCTACGGGCTAACCCTCTGCAGGCTGCATCTCTGACTCTTTCAAGGGCCCTCTAGGAAGGTTCTGGGCCCTTAGCTTAGTGGGGACAAAACAGGGACAGAACAGCCTGGGTGCTGGGCCCCAAAGGCGTGTGAGACATGGATCCAGCTGCGGGCGGCTTAGAAGGCCCAGTCCTCTCTGCACGCCCACCCCACAGGCTCCCAGCAACCGGGCAGAGGGCGGCCTGGCTCACAGGAGGGCTGTCTGTCTGTCCAGGGAGCTGGGTCCACGGGGCCTGAAATCCAGCTTAGCTCTGAGCTTGACTGGAAGATGCGGACGCACCGGGAGCTGCTCAGGGCTGGCGGTCTGGGCGGAGGGAGGGGAGTCAACACTAATTCGTCTTCGGATGGCCTAAGGGGGTAATCGCTGGGGTGACAGGGCTGAGAAATCCTGTTAGTCCTCCGTCAGCTCCGGCTGTCACGCGGCGTCCAGACAAAGCCACTCCTGGGGGCTGCGGGCGTGATGAAGAGCTCACGTTCAGGGAGGGCAGGCGGCAGGGACCCCAGAGAGGGCTGGTCCCTGAGGCGTGCTGGAGGGGAGGGCCGAGCCCCCGCAGCCCCGGGGCCTTCTGGAAGCCTCTCAGGGCCCAAGCCCTGGCAGCCGGCCTTGGCCGAGCCCCTCCCTTCTTCTGGGCCTCAGGGTCCCTTGTGTAAAATTGTAGGAGGGGGAGAAGACCTCCCAGGGATCAGGTGGTCTGGGGGCTTCCTGAATCCTGCCTGGCACACTTGACTTGCCAGTCCTCTGCAGGTGGTCGGGGTAGGTGAGGCCACGGGCTGTCTTGCCACCATGGCAGTGGGGGCCCTGCAGCTGGGTTGACCCAGGGCAGACTGGGGGAGGGCAGGGAGCTGGGG
>SJYG01000155.1:2872519-2902966 GCA_006410535.1 Litocranius walleri | reverse complement strand
GGCCGGCTGGACCGGGGCCGGGGCGGGGGGGCTCCCGGCCCCGCCCGGCGGCAGCTGGCGCCCCCCGCCCGGGCGCCCAGCTCCGGCGGGGCGGCGCAACTTGTGCGCTCCCAGCCTGCGGCCGCCCTGGCATCGGGACGGCCTCTGCGCCGCCGCCCGGGCTGCGGAGTCCAGCAGGCCGCCGGCCCCGGAACGCTCGGGACCCCTCCTCCCCCAGAGCCGCCCGGGCGCCAGTGGGCAGGGTCGCCGAAGAGCCTTGAGACCGGGACCATCAGACCCGAGGAGGCCCCTTCCAGAAACGGGGACCCTCCCTCTGGCACACGCGAGTGTTCTCCGGGCGTTCCCTGAGCTGGCCCTGCGCTTGGGGTGGACACCCTGGAGGGTCGGAGGGCCGGCTTTCCCGTCCTCCCGCTGCCATCGCGCCCAGGGGCTCCCTTGCCCGGCACCGCTCTCCAGCTCCAGGTCTGGCCCCACCGAGGAGGCGGGGGCATGGCCAGGTGCCCCCAGCCCGCTGTCCTCCGCGGGCTTGGGAGCCAGTGAGAGGCAGGGGAAGGGGGGGTGGGGAGACTTTATAAACGAGCCCGGGAAGGATATTAATTTGGCGGTGGGGCCGCAGCCGGGCTGTCAGGCTGGGTGAAGGATTTGTGCTGAATGGAAATTAAAGCAGCTGATTATGAATGAAACCCGTGGTCTGCTGCCGCCCCCCGCCTGCCCACCCCCCTGCAGCCTGGGGTGCAGTTTGGCCACCCGCTTGGCCGCCAGAACGCGGCGCAGCTGCGGGGACGTGTGCTGAGATGGAGGGGAGGTGGAGGGGAGCTGTGTGGGGCCAGCCGGGCTTCCCGGGATGGCTGGGTGAGGGTCACTGCTCCTGGCAGGCGCGCTGAGGGGCGTGTGACATGACCGGGGTGGGCTTCCACGTTCGCCAGGTCCAAGAAGCCTCCTTCCGTGACCCTGCACCTCCGCAGGCGCCAGGCTGGGCGCTCTCCTTCCTCCTCAGAGCCTCCAGGGCGGGCACGCACGTCCATTTTGCAGATGAAAAAACTGGTTGAGGCCAGCGGCTACAAAGCTATGGTTTTGGGTTTGAAGCCCCAGCCCATGGTGGTGCCCGTGTGTGCGGACTGAAAGCTGAGTTCATTGTGCCTCGCTGCTGCTGGGCCTGGCTGAAGGGGGGTGGGGGGCCCCCTGTGTAGGCCAACAACCTCTCCTGTCGCCTATTAAAGTCTTACACATGTGTACACACACACAGAGGCGCCCCTGGGACAGGAGCACTCAGCCCTGTCTTTGCTCTTCTCCTGGGCCCCCCGATGAGGCAGGGCCCTGCCTGGGTGCATGGAGCCGGATGGGTCCCCGTCCCTGACATGCTGGCAGGGTCCTAGGAGTAGGCCTGTGGAGGGCCCCGGCCGCAAGCTGGCTGTGCTGGAGACCCCACAGGGAGGAAAAGTTGTGTCCCAGGAACCTGGGTGGGTGTCATGTTCCCCCAGCCCTCCTGCCGCGGCAAGGAGGCTGGGGGGCGTCTCTCTGACCTGGCCTGCGGCCTCCCAGGCAGCCCATGCCCCAGGCCTGAGCAGACAGCCCTGGACTCTGATTACACTTTATTTTTTTCTAAGCTTGTGACCAGCTCTGAAGTCCAGTGGAGTTAAGGTCCATTTAAGCGGCTACTTGGCTAAGCCCTTTTGTCAACACGGCCTAATCCCTCGTGGGGGGTGAGTGTCGGAAGGCCCGGCCTGTCCAGGCGTGGCTGGCTGCCCAGGGCAGACCTGGAGCAGTTGGGCAGGCGGCATTGCCCCTTAACGGTTGTCCATCCACTTTCGGGGCCTCAGGCAGAGGGCCTGGTGCTGCTGCCTGGGGCGTGGCGGGCCTGGGTCCTTGCTCTTACCTGCCCGGGAGTCTCCCAGCTGCCGAGCCTCCCCGTGAGGGCAGGGCAGGGACAAGCCCGAGGTACGGATCTGGGCCCAGGCAGCCCCTGCCGCCCACGCCTGGCCAGCGCCTGTGCCGGTTGAGGGAAGGCCTGTGCTTCCACCAGTCTGGCCGGTGGAGCTGCAAGGCTGAGTCTGCGGTCTTGAGGTCTCAGACCCTGGACCCCTGGCTGCTTGTGGCCCACTTGCCTGGGGATGGGTGGGGGGGCAGTAACAGGAGGGTAGGTCCACTGATCGCCCTCCGGGCAGCTCTTCGGGACCTGGGAGAGTTTGGAGCCCGGATGAGGGGCATCTGGTAACATCAGAGCCCTCGGGACCCAAAATAGAGCACATTCTCGGGCCTCCCGAAATAACAGGGTCACGTGACTCTGCGGAGGCCGGGCTTGGAGGCCGGCCTGCCGAGGCAGTCCCGTCTCGGCCTGGGCCCTAGGACTGTTGGGGCGTTTGTTTTGGTAAACTCCGGAGGGGGCCCTGTGTGTTTTGGGGGAAGTGTCAGGGTGAGAAGAACAGCCCTCGGACGGGCTTGGCCGTGGCTGTTGCCTTGCCGGCGTGGACTTGGATGCCTGTCCGCTGCGCCTGGCCCAGTGCATAGCCCTGACCCACTCTGCCTGGACGCGGTGGGACATGCTGGGCACCCTCGGGAAGGGGCATGGGGGCGGGCCACGCAGCTCTGATCTGGGGCTTGGCAGAGCTGAACGGGCAGCCGTGCGCACACCGAGCGACCTCCGGGGCCAGCTCCAGCTCTACCAGCTCATCCAGCTGTGCCTGTCCTTCAGGGCCTGCGGGGATTTGCGCCTCCTCCAGGAGGCCCTCCGCCCGCCCTCCCTGGCCTCCCCCACTCTGGCCCCCGCCCCCGTGTGGCTCTTGGGGCGGGTTTCCGGTGGTGGTCCTGTCTGTCGTCTTGGGAGAGGAGGCCCCGGGGGCTGGTTGTGGAATTACTGTGTGTGCAGAATGGGGTGGGTGTGTGTGGCATCCAGCATCAGGACGGGGCCCTCGGTGAGTTGGGGTGGGGCAGACTTGGGGGGTGGCGTGTGTGTGTGGGGGGCGAAGGCCCCGAAGGCCCGCCCAGAGCCTGAGGAAGCCATCTGCAGCGTTCCACCTTCCCGGCCCTCCTAGGTTCTTTCCACAGTTGGCCTGTTTCCGCAGCGGGTGGTGGTCTTGAGCTTGGTGTGTCCCGTAGGAGCAGAGGGCTCCCGGGCTTGACTCAACCGCCATGCACAGGACAGGGCAGAGGCCTGTGAGCTGGCCCAGGACCAGACCTGACCCTCCTTCCCTCTTCCGCCCGCTCCTGGTTTTGTCAGAGTTCATGGCAGCTGGCCCTGGTGGCCAGGGGCTTGAGGCGTCCGGCCCATTGGTCTGTTACCGCGGGAGCCGGCTACCGGCAGGCCAGGTGCGGGCAGGGTCTGGACCCTCTCGAGGGCCCCGGTGGCTGGTGGGGCTGGTGTCCGCCGGTGGGTGCCCTTCGAGCCCTTTGCCCTGGTATGTGTCTTGCAGATCTGTGTCCTGGACGCTATGGAAGGTCAGGGGGCAGGGCCAGGCCCTCCCCTCTCCCTGCCTGCCCTGCCCGCGCCGGGACAGCTCTGTATTCGCGCTCTCGTCCTCGTCTCCTCCGCAGGCCCCTCTGTCCCTTGCTCCCCGACCTGCACCCTCTCGAGTGACCTGGTGTATCCTGGGGACCCTGGAGCTGCCCCTTCCTGGGGGGCTGGTGGCCAGGCCTTTGGGGACCGGGTCCCCCGTCCTTCTGCCTGTGTGTGTCCTGCCCACCGGCCTATCAGAGCCTCAGTTGTTCATCTGCAAAATGGATGCACGCACCGGTCCTTGCTGGGTTCAGGGGAAGGCAGTTGATTGTGTCTCTCTGATCCTTCAGAGGTGCAGCCTGTGGTCGAGCCTCCCTGTGTCCCCTGTCTGGGTCTGTGGCGGGGGTTGGGGGGAGGCCTGGGTGTCCAGCGATGGAGCAAAACAGGACCATGAAGCAGAGGCGTAGCTGCTGCTATGGCGCCCGCGCGGCAGACGTGGGAAAGAGAGCGGCCCCGCCCCGTCCTCCACGGCTCGAGTCACCGGAGGCGCCTGGTCTGGGCTCCCACAGCCCGGCTGGGGCCCCGCTCCCCAGCCCCTGGGAGGGGGTAGGCGAGGGCCTGACTTGCACGCCCACCGAGAGCCTGGTGCGGGATGTTCGAGCAGTCGTGCCCCAGCGCCTCACAGACTGGGAAATTGCACCCTAGAGTTACAGAGCAATTGTCTAGCTCAGCAGCAGAATGAGCGTGAAATGGAGCAGAAAGCAGCTAAATAAAATTGGCCCGGGCCGACGCAGGGGAGAGTAGGGACACGCGCACGCCATGCCCTGTGTGCCGCGCTCCGGCCGCCCAGCCGGCCCGCCTGCCGCCGGCTGTCCCGCATCCCTCCATCTCTGTATCCCTGCATCCCCGAGACCCGCGTCCCCGAGCTAGCGGGGCAGGTGAGCCTGGTGCCCGCGCAGGGCCCCCTTTCATCCGTAGCCCCCGTCTGTCCCGTGTCTCTGAATGCCTCCTATGACACCTCCAGGGCCCTGTGCTGCCTGCCCGAGACACAGTGGTGCCATCCCCTGGATGCCCGGTGTGTCCCTGGGCCTAGGTTTCTAGCCCCGTGACGTCCTCGAAGGGATGGGCCCGTGGAGCTGTGGGGGCTGTCGGGCTGGACTCGCCTCTGGGCGGTTCTGCCTGCCTTTTCTCAGCTCCGGTATGGCCCTGTGTCCTGGGACGGGCCCCGACCGCCTGATCCTCAAGGGGCGTCTTCAGAAGCCACCTGCCTGGCGGGCCCTGCGTCTGTGCCTTGCCCTGCCTCCGCGGAAGCCCTGTTAGGTGTCCTGGGCCCTCGGGTGAGCGTTCTCTTCTGGGAGACCTGATGGGGCTTGAAGCTTCACTACCCTCGTTCTCTCCCGTTCACCCTAAAGGTCCTCCTCCTGGGTCGTCCCTCGCTGGGGGCAGGGACAGAGCCGAGGGTGGAGAGCCACGGGCTGGTCAGAGCTTGAGGTGCAGCCTCAGGACCCCTGTGGCCTGGGGTCCCCGCCCTCACCCCTAGGGCGGAGCTGTCCGCGGCAAATCCCTCAGGGCCCTGGTGGGTGCCAGGGGTGGGCAGCCACAGCTGGTCCCCAGGGCAGGGCGGGCCCCCGCTTATCGCCGTGTTCCCCACCCCCAACACACGCACACACAAGCTCGTGACTGCATGCCCCACGCGCCCGTGCACACGGGTACAGAGGCGTGCACACGTCCACATATACAAACAGCTGCACGCATGTGTGCACACGCGCAAACTCTGCCGCGAGGGTGTGCACGCACACACACCCAGGCCCGGCCTTCCCGGCCGGTCCCAGCACAGTCCCCACGAGGTCTTCCTTAGAAGGATTCAGGCCTGCTGGCTGGCTCCGGTCCACTCAGCGCCCGGGGAGCACCTGCCCGGTGCTGGCCGGGCCCCGCCGACCCGCAGAGCTGGGTGTGAGCGGTGGGGGTGGCCAGGCTTCCTGCTGGAGCTGGTTCTGGTGCGGACTCTGGCAGAGAGGCGGGCTTGCAACAGGTGTGGGGGAGGGCCCTCCGGAGCGGGGTCAGCTGAGACCAGCGCCCAGAGGCCTGGCCCCCGGGCCTGCGAGGCCTAAGCTGGGAGAGGCACTGCTGTGTGAGAGGCGACTGGTTGACACTGGGACAGGGAGGGGCCCTGGGGCCATGGGGGATCGGGGTTAGGCCGCCAGCTTTGTGCAGAGGGTGAGCTGGCGGCAGGCAGGGGCTGGAGGGGAGAGGGTCCTAGGTGGGCTTGGAGCCCGACGTGGCTGGTGACCCTGTGAGTGGGCCCAAGCCTGGGCCGGGGGACCTCACGTGGCTTCCTGGGGGCTCAGGCTGGGCTGGAGTTAGCTGTGCCTTCCTTGCACACGGGGCCAGGAGAAGACGCAGCCCCTCGTGCAGGCTCACCCCGGCTATATGGTGTCTGGCCAGGCCTTAGTTTCCCTGGCAGGGCGCGGGGCGCGGGGCTGCTGTGACAGGTCCTCGTGGAGGCCGAGGCTGTCCTGAGTCTGGAGCCCCTGGCGCAGAGGGGAGGGGATGGAGAGGGGAGAGAGCTGGGCCTGGGCCAGCGCGTGTAAATCCTGCAGCGGCCTCGGATCCGCCCCGCGGAGTTCAAAGCTGGCCCCGGGTGTGGCTGTGGGCTGTAATGAGGTTACTGATTCAGCCGGCTTCCTGGTGCTGCCGCGCAGAGCGGAGGAGGCCGGGAGCTCTGGGACGGGTCTAAGTGGCCCGTAATTGACCAATTTAGCTTAAGTGTCCGCGCTGGCCCCGGGCAGAGGTCAGGTGCTGGCAGCCCAGGTGGCCAGAGTCGCTGCGCTCGTGGGCCCCTGACGGACCGCTGCCTTCTGCCCCGCCCTTGGGAGCGGGCACCAGTTGGGCAGCTGGCCCTGAGCCCCACCTGGGAGCCTCTGCTGCAGTCCCCTCTGTGCCCGTCTGCGGGCCCGTGTCCTCCAGAAGCCGCGTGCTGTCCCTGGCTAGCTCGTATGTGTGTAGGATGTGGGGCGGCGGGTGCTGGGACAGGGTGCTGGGCTTGGATGTGGGGTGACAGCGTTGCCTTGGAGAAACAGCGGAGGGCCGGCCGGGGAGCACGCACGGCTCTGCGCCGTCCAGCAATGTGCCAGGGATTGAGGAGTGGGGCGGAGGTCACCAGCAGCTGTGGCCATGGCAGCTCACCCCGCACCGTGGAGGGTGCGCCCAGGGCCTTGTCCAGGGGCTGGTGGGCCAGCCTGGGCCCCGCTCTCTGGAGAATCTCGGCCTCTTGTCCAGAGCACCCACCTTGCTGGCCGTTTGGCCCTGAGAGGCCAGGCCAGGTGTTGGGGGCACTGGGCAGCGGTGGACGGTGGTGACCTGGCTGAACCGTCCCCCTCAAGTGGACAGGCCCCGTGGTCCACGTTTTGGGGATGGGGCTTTCAGACTTGGGGAGCTTGAGGGATGTGCCCAAGGTGTCCTGGCTGATGAGGGCGTGGGAGAAGGTCAATGCTGGGACCCGAGCGATGGTGGGCCTCCTTCGTGGAGACACGCCTGCTGTGCGCCCCCGTGACCCACCTTTGTCTGGAGCAGCTTCGAGGTGCCCTCAGCAGAGGCTGTCGCTTTCTGGAGATGCCTGTTGAGCTCTTGGGCACCCCCTGAGCCCCACTGTGGTCGCCCCACCTCGTGGGTCAGGAGGGCTGCAGCCCAGCCCCGTTTGCTCTCTGGCCAGCTCACTGTGTGTCCGGGCAGATCCCGTCTCCCCTGCCGTGGTCTCCCTGGGGCCCTCTGGCTGCTGGAAGTGTTGGCCTCTCACCCTCCTTCCCCTGAGCTGGGGACCGCTGCTCAGGAAATGGCCCCCTGTCCTCTCCCTGCTGAGGGGCAGGCCCGGGGCTGTGGGAGCTGGGAAGTCGGCTGAGGGTTGGCCAGACGGTCGGTCCCCGTGGGCCCAGCTGCCCAGCTCTGGTTCTCACCTAGGGTGTTCTGGTGAGGCGGTTTGGGGGTGAGCAGCGTGAGGGGGTCTTGAGTGTTGCAGACGGAGGTTGGGCGGGGCCTGCGGGTGCTGTTGTGCCTGCCACCCCCCGAGGCCAGTTTGTGCCCTGTTCCCTGGGATTCTCCGTGGGCCCCCCGTTGCCCTGGCGTGGCCCTCAGGCCTCTGCTCAGGCTCCTGTGGCCCTCACCCCCTTCCCCTCACTCAGTGCCGCTCACTCTGCTTCCTGGCTTTCTCGTGTTTGGAGCTGGTCAGTGAGAACAGGTGGCAGCTCTGAGCGGGGAGGCCGTGGGTTCCTGGGCTGGCCGGTCACCTTTCCGGGCCTCAGTTGCCTCACCTCTCCCTGCCTGGGGAAGTCAGGGAGGCTGCAAAGAGGAGGTGATGTTGTTAGGCCTTAAGGGATAAGCTAGAGTTTGCCGGGTGGGCGGTGGGTCGGGACCCACCCAGGCAGGTTTCAGAAGGGACGAACTGCACAGCCAGGCCTCTGGCTGGGTGGCCCGTCTGCTGGTGAGGCGCCAAGTGAGCATGGGGGTGTGGTCAGCTGCTCTAGGAATAATTAACCTTGGGAGGAGGGGAGGCCGGGAGTGGGCCTGGCCGGCACCTGGCGGCAGGCAGCCCCTCTGGGCCTGTTCTGCTGACCTGACGTCCCCTCTGCTGCCTGGGCCTGGGACGTGCTGGTCTGGAACGTGACCACGCTGGCCCTCCTCATGAGCTCACACCAGCTCTGGCTCCTGGGGAAGGGGGTGGCCGGGCCTGGCCCCCTCCACGTGGAGCAGCTTGGGGTCCTTTCTTCTGTCGCCTGTCTGTCCCCGCATCCCTGGCCCATCGCCAAGGTGCCCCCGCCCCAGCCAAGGAGCCTCCTGTGGGAGCGCTGGTCTGCCTGATGGCTCCTCAGTTACCCCCTCCTCGCCTGGATTAAGGAAAAACAGCTCTGATTGGGGCCAGAGTCCACGGGAGGTGGCAGAGCCGCCCCTGCCCCACCCCTGCTCCCGGACTTTCTGCCCAGGATCAAGGTCGGGGGGTGGGGGGCCGAGGGAAGGCAGGAGGTGGGGGCCTTGGACACTGAGTGCCAGGCCACTCTGGGCTCAGATGGACGCTGGGTGGGCCATGACCTTCCAGGGTCCAGCTAGAGGGTCTCAGACGTGGGGAGGGGAGCCAGGGCCTCCCCGCTTCCCTCGTCTGTCTCCCTGGACACAAGGTGGGTGCCAGCGACGGCCAGGGGCCTGCTCAGAGCTCCCTGGCCTGCCCGCCCCGGCCCTGCCGTGTAAACTTTGTGACTTGGAGCGTGTTACTTCCTCCCTGTTTATCTCGGTTTCCTCATTCGTGAAATGGAAGGAAGGATGTTGGGCCGCGTCGGAGCTGGAAGTGCTGCTCCCCGCCGGGACCCCTGGCCGACACCGCCCGTCAGGCGGGCTCTTGCTCCCGGGGCGGGGGGACCCCGAGACCTTGGTGGGCTTGGCTGGAGGCCTCGTTTGCTGCTAAAGGCAGAGTGGCAGGCGCTGCTGCAGCCTCGGAAAGCATCTGTGGGCTGAGTTAGTGTTTTCCGAAAACCCATCTGCCTGCTCCCTCCACTTGAGACTCAGAGTGCTGTCATTGAATGCCCCCTCTGGGGGTCCGTCCCGACTCCCAAGGGAGGGGAGTCCTGCTGTGTGTGTCCATCTATCCCGAGGCCGATTCCTGGGCGTGGAGCAGCCCTCGAGGGAGCCTGAGGCCAGGGCCGGGCAGTGTGTGTTCCTGTCCCCCCACGTCCCCTCTGAGTGCCGCAGAGGCCGCCGCCTCCCGCTGCTGGACAGAACCCGGGTTTCCCTTGGACCCAGTGCCCGGATGCAGCGTGGGGGGCCCTCAGCCCCAGGCGATGCCCTGTTGAGACCTGGTTCCGCCCTCTGCAGCTGAGGCTGTCTTGTTGAAACCTGGCCGGTGGGGCGAGAGGTTCAGAGCTAACCTCCCTCCTGCCTGCCGTCGTCTGTCCGTCCCTCCGTGCGTCTGGCTGGCTGGCTGTCTGCAGACACTTGGCTCCTGTTGGCCGTGGGTGTGGCGGTGCTCGGGGTCCGAGGGGCTGGGTGGACCCCAGCACCATCATCTATGTCTCTGCAGACCAGAGTCTTCACCCCACTCGGGGCCTTCTCCGTAAAGTGGGGCTGATAAAACATGGCAGGACAGGTCACTCGTGGTCGACAGGCGGGGTCATGCCTGCCTCTGCTGTCAGGGAGGGGATGGCGTGCGTGGGGTGTGGGAGGACCGCAGGGGGCAGAGGGTGCCCAGGAGAAGTGTCGCTGGTTTGCCCTGGTGTCCCTGGGTTGGGATCTCTAGGTTGGGTTGTGAAGGATGCGTAGGAGTTTGCCTGGGAGAAGTCAGCTTCTGCATCCCCAGATGTGTGTGTTAGTTCTGGAACTAACGTGTCTGAGGCTTCCCACCCAGAGCTTCTTGCATCTCCTGTGTGGCTAGAGCTGAACCAGCGAGGGGGAAGGGTAGAGATGGAATCAGAGAGCCCAGAGAAGCCTCTGGAACTTTTGTCCCAGGAGGTGGAGCCGTTGAAGGGTCCTGGGCCAGGGCGGGTGGCGTCTGGCTTGTGTGTGAGGCGGGGCTGGTGGGCAGGGCAGGGGCCCTGGTGACCTAGACAGAAGCAGTCCGGGGCTTTGGCCCCGAGCGTAGGAGGGCCTGGGGCTGCGCCTTTTACCCAGTGAGGAGATCACAGCGGGGGCGGGTTTGGGGCATCAGAACTTGGTGTGGGAGCAGCCTGGCACCTGGACCCGGCAGCTGGGTGGGCTGGAGCTCACGCCGTGGGCCACTGGTGCAGATGGGCGCCCAGGGGGACGGCAGATACCGCAGGCCAAGTGCACCGCAGAGCCCAGGGTGTCTGGGAGCGTCCGAGGCCTCGCTGGGCCTCCCTCGCAGGCTGGAAGGGTGGGCAGGTGTGCAGGCACGGTCCCCAGCCTGAGCTGGGCTCCCACGGGGCATTCGGTGCCTGCCAACATCCTCCCGGCTCTGTGGCTAGCTCGGGACGCGGGCCTCCTCTGCCCAGGCGCGGTCTGGGTGCTGGGACCGCGGGCAGTTCTGGTTCTTGACTGGCCGGCCCCCAGTCCAGGTGCCGCCCCTCTGATCCCGGCTGGCACCCTTCCCGCCCGCAGTCCCAGGGTCAGGCAGGTCACACCTGCCAGGCCTTCCCTGGCTGTGGTCCTTGGGAGGCAGGCCGGCTCCCGCGCGTGTCTCCCTGTCGCCCTGCCTGCAGTTCAGTGCTGCGAGCTGCCTGCTTCTGGACAGTCCCCGTGTCTCCCCTTCGGGCAGCGGGGCACTCTCGCGGCCGGATGACGGGATGGAATGGCTCTCGTGCCCACGCTGGTCCTGGAAGGGGCTGATAGGCTACGGAGTCACTATCGCAGGTGCAGCCAGGGACAGGGGGCAGGCAGAGTGTGGCCTTGGAGGGGTGAATGGGCCTCATAGGGAGACCCTCCGGGGTTCTGGAGGGGGCCTGCCTGGGCCCCCCTCCCCCGCTGACCCTCGGCCCCTCCTGGTGCAGGCCCCTGCCTGCTGTCACTAACGTCGCGCCCCAGCCGTCTGGATGCCCTGCTCTGAGCCTGGTATCCCTTGGCTCACATGCCCGTGTTAGGTGGGTCCCTGCTGGCCGTGCATCCCTTGGACTTGGCCCTCAGGGCCTAGAGGCCAGGGGCCCCCAGGGTCTGCCCTGTCATCCTCTGTTCCCACCCACGGGACCCGCACCTCATGTGCTCCGGCCTGTGAGCCAGAGGCTGCTGGACAGAAAGGCCAGGACTGCGAGTGGCGTGTGTTTGGGCCCCCCTGTCCTCAGGGATCCCCATCCTGCCCAGACCCTCCTTGGGGACTTGGAGCCAGGACCCCGTGGGGGCGCAGAGATGGGGTCGAGTCACCCCTCCGGGGCCAGAGCGCACGTGTGAACCTCTGTGTGCCTGAGTGGGTCACATGTGCCCACACGGGCACGTCCGGCCTGGAGATGCACCCACAGTCCTTTCGGGCCCCTCAGGGCTGGGAGCCGGGCTGAGCGGCAGGCGTGGGCAGTGCCCAGGGTGTGTGCGGCAAGACCCAGCTGGTCCGAGGGGCAGGGGCCCCGAGGGACAAGCGCGCCGTGCAGGATACAGGGGTTTCTCCTGAGGGCTGGGGGGCGGGGAGGCCCTGACGGGGAGGACTTGGGGATAGGGATCCGCAGGCAAATGTATGCTGGAGGAAGACTGTGGGGCTGTGTGAAGGGGGCTCTGGGGCCAGAGGGTCCTGGGTCAGACCGCCAGTGTCACCCTCAGTTGCCCCGGCCAGCCCCCTGGAGTTCCCTCTGGTTCCAGGCCTGGGGCAGGGGTCAGTGAAGGTTAGACCCAGGGGTAGGGGCGGAAGGGACCCCAGGAGGGACGAGGATGCTCTGAAAAAGCCTGCAGTGGGCGGGGGCTCCTCCGCGGCACCGGTCCCGCTGCCCTGGGCCTACGCTGTGGCCACCACACTCAGGGTCAGCAGCGCTCACCCGCCCTTTCAGCGGGCGCCCTGGGCTGGCTCAGACAGTCGACGAGCACTGACCCGGGACGGGAGGGCCTCCCTGGACCAGGCGGGTGGTGGAGGGTCCCTGCCCTGCCAGAGTTGGGGGGTGGTGAGATGAGGGAGTCCTAGCCCTCTTCTCGTGCCCTCTGGCTGGGCTGTCTTTCCTTCCGAGCGATCCTGCACGCTGGGAGCACAGGCCTGCCTTGAAGCCAGGGTCAGTCACGCACACTTTAGTGCGAGTGAGCCTGACGCCAACCCTGCAGACGCCGCCGGGCAGGGGGCCGTGGGAGGCTTCCTTGCGTCGTGCGCACGAGGACGCGGGTCTGAGCCGCTTGGAGAGCCAGGCCCGCTCCTCACGGTGGTCTGGTTCCCTTGTGTCCTGCCTGCCCGCCTTGGACAGAGCGCTCTGCTGATGGTGAGGGTCCCGGGCGGGGGAGTCCCGGCAGAGGGAGGTGGTGGGCCGGAACCGTGGGCGGGGTGGGGATCTGCGTCCGAGGCCCACAGGGCCTCAGCCCCTCACCCGGCGTCACCTGGCTGGTCAGCGGCAGTGCTGAGATCTGAACCTGGGGGATCCCTCTTGGGCCTTTCCTGAGCAGGCCGCAGAGCTGGCCTCCTGGGGGGCTGGAGGCCGGGTTGGGGAGACGCTTCTCGTCCGGGAGGGGCGCAGCGTGGAGCCAGCCCTGCCGGCCGGGAGATGCCCTGTTTCCTACACAAACAGCCAGGGCTGGCTGGAGCAATTTTATTTTTATTTCCTATTTTTACTTCCCCGTTGGCCCTTTTTAGCAGCTCTGGGTTAGATAGGACCCCGCCCTCCAGTCTCCACCCGGCTTCCTGGCGCAGTCCTGGGGCCTCGGGGAAGCCGAGTGCGAGGCCCTGGTTCAGCTGCGTGGTTTGCATGCGCCTGGTGGTGGGGAGCTTGTTTCTCCCAGGGTCGACCTGTGAGGTGGCCTCTTCCCATCCCTGGGGGCCTGCCGTGGGGAGTGGGCGGTGGCTGTGGGTGTGTCCCCTGGCTCGAGAGCCCGTGTCTTGACGCCCTGCGCTGGTTCTCTGCTGGAAGTTGAGGTTGGGGGTGGCCGTGACGGAGGAGGAAGAGTGATCAGCGTGGGCGCGTCTGCTGGGTGGAGTGGGCTGGGGACACGCAGGTGAACAGTGTGTGTGCCTTGGGCTTGGCTGGGCAGGGTGTGCCGAGGGCAGGCCTGGACTTGGCTTCCTGCAGACCGCGTCTGCTGGGCCCAGGCCCGACTGACCGAGGGAGCAGCCTGCCACGGGGTGGCGGGGGCGACGTTGCAGGGTCTGGCCGGCCGAGGTTTTCCGCGATGGGTGTCGGGACGTGGGAACCCCTGGTTGGGGGCTCACCACCCGGCCTGGGGCTTGGGGTCCACGCCTGCCTGCGTGGGTGCAGCTGGGTCTTGCGCTGGCATCTGGCATTCGGTGATGGGTCCTGGCCTCCCGGGTCAGGCCTGGGTGGGCCTAGGGCTCAGGTGGAGAGCTGGTGGGCTGCAGTCTAGCCTCTGGCCTGCTGCCGGCCTGTACCCAGCCTGCTGCACCCCCTGTCTGCGGGTGCGGGTGGGCTCGAAGGACCCTTGAGGCCTCTGGGGTTGCAGGTGTGGGGCCATCAGTCCCGAGCGTTCTGCATACCAAGAGACCGAGGTGCCCGGGCTGGGCACCCTGCGTCATGCTGTCTGCCCCAGGCCTTCCGTGTGGAGGGGAGGGCGGGACAGGCCACGATGGCAGGGTTTATCCACAGGCTCGCTGTGGAACTAGCAGGGGCCTGTCGGGTCAGAACAGAAGGCCTGTGTGGTCCTGCTGTTGGGGAGCCGCGGGCTGGGACGGGGACACAGAGGCACGTCCATCCCTCCAGCCCTCCAGTGTCCACGGCAGAGATGGACCAGCAAGTCTGGACGAGATGAGGCCGGGTTGGGGAGACGCTTCTCGTCCGGGAGGGGCGCAGCGTGGAGCCAGCCCTGCCGGCCGGGAGATGCCCTGTTTCCTACACAAACAGCCAGGGCTGGCTGGAGCAATTTTATTTTTATTTCCTATTTTTACTTCCCCGTTGGCCCTTTTTAGCAGCTCTGGGTTAGATAGGACCCCGCCCTCCAGTCTCCACCCGGCTTCCTGGCGCAGTCCTGGGGCCTCGGGGAAGCCGAGTGCGAGGCCCTGGTTCAGCTGCGTGGTTTGCATGCGCCTGGTGGTGGGGAGCTTGTTTCTCCCAGGGTCGACCTGTGAGGTGGCCTCTTCCCATCCCTGGGGGCCTGCCGTGGGGAGTGGGCGGTGGCTGTGGGTGTGTCCCCTGGCTCGAGAGCCCGTGTCTTGACGCCCTGCGCTGGTTCTCTGCTGGAAGTTGAGGTTGGGGGTGGCCGTGACGGAGGAGGAAGAGTGATCAGCGTGGGCGCGTCTGCTGGGTGGAGTGGGCTGGGGACACGCAGGTGAACAGTGTGTGTGCCTTGGGCTTGGCTGGGCAGGGTGTGCCGAGGGCAGGCCTGGACTTGGCTTCCTGCAGACCGCGTCTGCTGGGCCCAGGCCCGACTGACCGAGGGAGCAGCCTGCCACGGGGTGGCGGGGGCGACGTTGCAGGGTCTGGCCGGCCGAGGTTTTCCGCGATGGGTGTCGGGACGTGGGAACCCCTGGTTGGGGGCTCACCACCCGGCCTGGGGCTTGGGGTCCACGCCTGCCTGCGTGGGTGCAGCTGGGTCTTGCGCTGGCATCTGGCATTCGGTGATGGGTCCTGGCCTCCCGGGTCAGGCCTGGGTGGGCCTAGGGCTCAGGTGGAGAGCTGGTGGGCTGCAGTCTAGCCTCTGGCCTGCTGCCGGCCTGTACCCAGCCTGCTGCACCCCCTGTCTGCGGGTGCGGGTGGGCTCGAAGGACCCTTGAGGCCTCTGGGGTTGCAGGTGTGGGGCCATCAGTCCCGAGCGTTCTGCATACCAAGAGACCGAGGTGCCCGGGCTGGGCACCCTGCGTCATGCTGTCTGCCCCAGGCCTTCCGTGTGGAGGGGAGGGCGGGACAGGCCACGATGGCAGGGTTTATCCACAGGCTCGCTGTGGAACTAGCAGGGGCCTGTCGGGTCAGAACAGAAGGCCTGTGTGGTCCTGCTGTTGGGGAGCCGCGGGCTGGGACGGGGACACAGAGGCACGTCCATCCCTCCAGCCCTCCAGTGTCCACGGCAGAGATGGACCAGCAAGTCTGGACGAGACCCCAGTATACTGCGGGCGCCTGAGGACACAGGGCGGTGTGGTCAGGAAGGGCTGTGAGTGGGATGGACGGAGGACACTCGGGCCTAGCCCCGTCCTGCTCTGTGCCCAGGGGTCCCTCTCCATGCCCGCCGCTCCATCTGTTGGCAGTAACGCAGGTGCCAAGCAGCTGGTTGAGCCTGGGTTCACTCCTGCTGAGCCCACTCGTGCCTGGGACCCTCTGCCACTCCGCAGGTGCTGGGTGGGCCTCCTGGGCGGGCTTGGGCAGCAGTGCCCAGTGCCCACCTGGTGGGTCTGGGATTCTGGCCCACAGGGCCCATGGAGGTTCCCCAGGGAGGAGCCGGCCGGGCCTTGCTCCGGCCCACCGTGCGCTGGCCGGCTCGGCTGGCCTCTGAGGTGGCTGCTGCCCCGTACGAGGTGGCCTTCCTCCCAGGCCGAGGGATGTGGTGTGGCTGGCCCTGTCCAGGAGGTGCCTGCTGCTGCTGGCACGTGGCTGCCGAGACCGCGGGGAGTCCCATCATCAGAGGCCAGAACGCTGAACCCTGTGGCTGAGGCGGGTGGGGGACACCTCCTCCTTGGAGACGACGAGATTTCTATGCACCCTGCCCTGCAGAGGCGCCGTGGGCAGAGGCTGGCGGGGCTGCCTTGTCACTGCTGGGAGGAAGGACCCCTCCCAAGAGCCGGGGGAGCCACGTGCGGGCTGGGTGGCCCAGCGGGGGCAGCCCTCCTGAGCCTCGTCTGGGTGCCCACTCGGCCCCTGCTGCTGAGTGACCTGGGGCAGCGTGTCCCTCTGAGCCTGGGCTTTGTCCTCTGTGGAGGGGGCTGGTGACACTTCCGGGGTGGTTGTGGGGGTTAACCTTCAGTTCTGGGGGCCGCTCTGACCCTTGGAGTCCTCGTCTGCAGGTTGGGAAGAGGAGTCCTCACTGTGGTGCCTGGGGGCCTGTGGAGGCCTGCCCCGCAGCGCCTGCGGCACCCAGCGGCAGGCCGGGCTGTAGGAGGAGATGTGGGAATTGGCCCCGGGTTTCCCTGGAAGGGGCGGTTGCAGACCCTTCTGGGGCCCAGGAATCCCCCAGGCCCGGGAAGGGAGCCCCTTGCCGGGTGCTGCCTGATGTGGTTGTGGGGGAGATGGCGCTAAGCGCCTTGTCCTGTCCTCACTGGCCTCGCCCCCTTGCGGCCTGGGCAGGGGCACGTGTTCTGGTGGGTGGCTCCCTGGTGGCCGGGCTCTGGGGACCTGCTGTGCCCCCCCACCCCCAGTGAGCACGGCCCCAGGCCATGGAATGGTGTGATTCTGGGCGCCTCTCTTCCTTCAAGCAAAGAGGATCTTTTGAAACTGTGGGAAAGAGCATTTCCTCCCCAAACGCGGGTGGGGGGGGCGGGGGCTCGGTCAGCAGATGTGACGTCCCTGGCGCCCTCTCGCCCTTCTGTACTCCCGCCGTGACACTCAGGGGCCCGTGGCCAGAGGGCTGGGCGGGTGGTCAGGCCTGCAGGAGCCCCCCGCAGAGCGGAGCCCCCCGCAGAGCGGAGCCCCCCGCAGATCTCAGCCCCGAGGGGTCCCTGCTGGCCGTGTGTGCTGTGCCTTTGCAGCTCTGAGCCTTCGCTCTCACTGTTCCCGCTGCCGGGTGGGCCTGCCCTGCCCTCCCCTGGTTCTTCGTCCCAGCAGCCTGATTCCCGCACCCCTCCATCTCAAAACTGTCCCCCGGCCTGAGCCGACATCTGCTCTGTGCCTGAGGAGGGGATCTGGCCAAGCACGCATGCACCGGCCTGTCCTGCCCCAGGCCGCGATGTCCCCAGCCCCAAGTGGGTCCCTTCCTGTGCTGACGGGCAGAGGATGCTGTGGTCCCGTGGCGGGGGTGCTGGTCCCGAGGGGCCGGCAGGGCCGGGCTGGGACCGTGGGGCGGGAGCTGGGCTTCAGTGATCTTGCTTCCTGCCCACGCTGCTGCTGGAAGGGGCTGTGATTTGGTCCCCCCCCACCCCCGCTGTTCCCTGCCCCTGGCTTCTGACTCAGCAGCCACAGGGTCGGGTTGAGGGCGGGGAGACCGGATTTCTCGACCAAAAAAACCCAGCCTGGGGCACCCATGGCCCAGATTTCTTTTGCGAAGGTGGGAAGTCGAGCCCCGGGTTCCTGTCTGGGTTCCCAGCAGGAGGATGGGGTGGGGCTGGAGTCGGGTCTGGGCCCTGAGGCCGCGAGCTGACCCCTCTCCCCCCTGCACAGCCGGACTGCCCTTCCCCTGGGCACCACCCTCTGTGGCTCCCCAGTGCCCATAGGACATGGCTCTTGCTGCCACCTGGCCCTGCTCTCCTGTGACCCCACCCCCACCCCCCGCCCCATGTCCCTTGGTCCTCAGGAGCCATACCTGCCCCGTCCTCCGGGTCCTGCCTACCTTCCCGCTCCGTCAGCCATCTGCAGGGATGTGTCCTCCTCCAGGAAGCCCCCCTGGGTTAGGTCCCCTCCCCTCACTGTCACGGTGCCAGTGTCTCATCTCCTGGAAGGAGTGGTGGGTGTGGCCTCGGAGCTCTCCCCAGCATCAGTGACCGTCACCACCGATGGTTAGACGGTGAGTGCGGGGTTGGGGCCACCTCCCGGGGCCCTGGGCTGAGGGGAAGGCCGGAGTCTGGTGTTCACAGAGCCTGTTGCTTCCGCTGCTTGCATGGGAGGGCCCTTTGCCCGGTGGTGTTCGGGGCCCCCCTCTGCCTGGAAAGCGGGAGTGGGTGGCCTCAGGGCCCATCATGAGTGCCCAGGCTCAGGGCCTCGGGCAGCGTCTCCGTGCCTGTCGGGGGCACAGCCACTCCCCCTGGGGTGTCTCAGAGCCGATGTCGGCGCGACGTGGGCGTGTGCCCAGGGAAGGGGCCAGGTCTGTGGGTGGAGGCTTCGTGTCCCCTGGGCCAGCAGCGGTGGGGGCACCTGGTGGGCTCGGGGCCCTTCCTGCCCAGCCCTGGGGCCAGAGTGGACGTGGCCCTTTGGGTGGGTTGGCTCCTGGAGTTGGGCAGCCTCAGTACTGGCCTCAGCACCCTCCAGCAGCAGGGGCCACGGCCACAGGCTTGGGTCCGACATTGCGTTCTGGGCCCGGGCCGTCTTGGAGGTTTTAATCCAGAGTCTAATAGCAGTCCCGTTGTCCCCCACCCCGACGGTGCCGCCAGCAGCCGCCTGGTGTTGGAGAAGCATCAGCTGGGAGGGGCTCTGCCCCTGGGGAGCGAGGCGGGCAGGAACAGCTGAAACTGAGGTTAATCGCGGGGCCTGCTCCCCTCTGCTCCTGCTCCGCTGCCGCCTCTGTGCACGGCCGGGAATGGAGAGGCGTTGGAGGCTCACCCCCAGCCTGATCGTTCGTGACTAGATCTGGGTCGCCTCCTGGCGCAGCAGTGGGCTGTCCACGTCGCTGCTGCACCTGCTTTGCAGGAGGCGCCCGGACGCCCCTCCTGCGGAAGCCCCCTAGATGACCCCCCCGGGAGGGCCCCCTCCACACCCACGGCCCTCGCCTTGTGCATCTGGTGGGTCTTCCCCCCCGCCTGCCGCGTAGGGACCCTGTGGGGAGCAGGGGGTGGCGGCAGGTGGGCGAGGGTCGCGGGGCTGATGCCTGCTTGCGGTGCTCGCTCTCCCGTCCCGGCACGCTGGACTGGGTCGTGCTGTCCTTCTGCAGTCCCTTCCGTGCCGCGCCGTGGTCCTGAGGGTGAAGCCGCAGCCCCAGGCCTGGCACGCGTCCGTGCTCCCACGGGACCAGCCTTCCCGCTCTGTTTCCTGCTGCTGGAATGTTCGAGCACGTGCTGTGCCTGCCCTGAAACCTCCCTCCCCGACGGCCCCTCCCCGCCCTGCGTGGGGGCTGCCCCCGCGGACCCTGGGTGGTTGCTGTCACCTCTGCCCCCCGCCCAGGCCTGAGGCTCTGCATCCGCACGTGGTTCGCTGGAGGGGCCCCCGTCCTGACCCCTGACTGGGGCCCGAGTTCTGCGTCTGCGGGGGTCTCAGGGGCTGTGTCCCCCCACCCCTGCAGGTCTTCACACAGGGAGTAGGAGGAACGTGGCTGAGTGCCGGGGTGGGGGCTTCTGGGAGCTGCCATCCACCTCCCCCCGCATCCTCCCTGGGAGACCTTGCAGAGCTGGGGTGGTGGGAGCTCTGGGGGCCTCCCATGTGGGCACGGGCCGGGGGGCGGTGACAGCTGGGCCTGGCCGAGACCCCGGGTCACAGGACGGGAGGACTGGGCGTGGGGGAGGTGCTGTGCCCAACGCAGTGCCGGGGGGCAGGGGAGATGCTGCCCCTTGGCTGCACCGGCCAGAACCGGGGCCCTGCGAGAGCACCTTGGCTGGGGAGGCCCTGTGCTTGGGGGGACCCCCGCAGGCTGGGGGGGACCGGGGCAGGCACTGGGAGGCGACGGGCAGGTGGAGCCAGGGTGGGGCGGGGGCGTCCCCCTGGCAGGGACTGTGCTGCGGCAGGGAGCAGAGAGGGTTAAGGGCTGAGGAAAACAATAATGTTTCTAATTTTCTGTGTAATTTGATAAAAATGTAGATCGCTGGGCGGAGGATGCCCAGCCGGCCGTGGTGTTGACCGAGGTGAACCGTGGGCTTGAGGCGGCCGGCCTACCTTAGCCTGTGCCCCCTGCACAGAGCCCGGTGCGTCCGCCCTGATGGACGGGCGCTGGGGGGCGGGGGGCGGCCCTCACGGTGTTGGGGTGTCCACCGAACGTGGGTCCCCTGGGGGGGCGGCTTGGAGCTGGGCTCCCCTCTGACCGCCCCACCCCCACGTCCAGAGGAGCACGGGGCCTGCGGTGACGACGGTCGCGTCCTGGGTACGTGGGGTGATGCTGGAGACGCGCTGTCGGATGAGACAGGCGGCCAGGCGGCGCTGCAGGGGGCTCGGGGCAGCCTGTCCAGGGGCCCCAGGGTGGGGGCGAGGCCGGCCCCTGGGGGGGGTGCATGTCAGCGCAGGGGCCCGGGTTGATGGCAGTGCAGTGGAGGGGCTGGGCAGCCATGGGAAGCCCGGCACCTGCAGAGACCGGGCCTAGGGTCAGGGTGGGGTCCTGAGCCCCTGAGGGCTGGTGGCCTTAGGGGTGGGGGCGCGGTGGGGCTGGGCTGTGGTTAGAGCCATGTCCCACAGGCCAGGACTGGGGGCGCTGGGAATCAGGGTGCACTCTGAGAATCGAGGTGCCGTGAGGTTTGCGTCTGAGAGGTGGTGCTGTTTGTGGGGTCGTGGTTGTTGGGAGGCTGGAGTTGCGGGCGGCCGGTTGGGCCGCGCGGGGTCTCATGGAGGCAGGAGGGCCTGGGAACACAGGTGCCCGAGCCGGGGACGGAGCCTGGGAACCTGGGGCCTGTGCTCAGAGCCTGGGTGTCCTCAGGGTGGCGTTTGGTCAGCACGACCCCAGGGCTCGAGAGTGGGGGCCGGCGGCGGGGTGTCAGCGTGGCCTTGGCCGATGTGGGGAGCACGGCATCGGCTGGGGGGCGGAGGTGTTCGCTGAGGACAGGGCACTCGAGGGGACCCTGCCGCAGGTCAGTGGGTCAAGGGCTGGGGGAGCCCAGCGATGCTGGCTGGCCCTGTCTTGGCTGTGGGCCTGCCTTCCTGCGAGGGGGGCGCTCTACACATCTATACCTTTGCCCTGTCCCGCGGTCCATCCCTGGGAGGCGTCCCGCTTGGCCTGGACGCTTGACGGCTGGGCTGGGGGCAGCCGGGACCTGGGTGGAAGAACGGAATCCCGAGAGTGGCCCCGAAACGCTGGCCGACCCCGACCTCAGTGACTTCAGCCTGGCTTTGCCCTGGACTCTGGCTCCACCAGCGTTCCCGGGAGCTGCCGTGTTGGCCAGTGGGCAGAGCATCTCCGGGCAGGGGCCGGCATGTCTGAGACCCAGTTCTCTCATGAGCGGTGTGGGTAGGGCCGTGCTGAGGGGCCGCTGATGAGTGGGTTCGTGTCGGCCCTGGGCTCACGGTGGGGATGGGGGTCCCCTGAGCCCTGCTCCAGCCCCGGAGGCCCGCGTGGAGTCTCTCCGAGGAGAGGGGCCTGGGCCTGGGGCCGCCCCCCGCCGACGCTGCTGTGCCTGCACACCTGGGCAGGGCGGCTCTGGGCGGGGGGGCGACCCTGCCTGGGGGAGGGCTCCCTGGGCTTGGGGCAGGTGCACGACTCGTGGAGGAGGAGCCAGCGAACAGGGAGGCGCGGCCTTCTGGGGCCTCTGGGGAGGAGGGCGCTGAGGCTGGCTTGGTGGGTCAGGTGGAGACTCAGGCCAGCATCCTGCTGGGAACGCTTCCCCCTCCTGCGCTGTGGGACCCCGCCGCCCTCCCCGGGCACATGCCTCTGCCCAGGGTGCGCGCAGGCCTGGGGTCAGGAGGGGTGGGTGTCCAGATGGCCGGGCGGGTGTGCCTGCCCAGCGATACCAGGAGAGGCAGTGCTGATTGCGGGCTGTGATTAAACGACCTGTCCGGGCTGGCTGGGCAGCTGGTCAGTGTCAGCTTGCACGGCAGGATGTGTGGACGCTGTCCGCTACGGCGGGGGTGGGGTGGTGGATGGTGGGGGGAGAGGACGGGCCACCGAGAGCCTCGGGGACGGGCGCTGTGGGGTGGAAAGTCAGACACGCTGCTGGGGTTAGAGACCCTGGCCTGCCCCACCTGCCCGCCCTGGCCCTGGCCCCTCTGGGCCTCAGGCCCCTCATCTGTGGAGGCGGCTGCCTGTCACGCCCTGGCATCTGGGTGGAGCAGAGGCCCCTGGCGGCTGGAGGTGGCCTGGGCTCCCCGGGGGCGCCTGCCATGGGCTCCTGCTCCTTGGAGGCCGGCAGTTTCCATGTGGGGTCTTCCTCCTTGGAGGCCCAGTGGGCACGCGGCCGACAGACACTCCCAGACTTGTAACCGGGGTCCTCATGTGGACGCCTGTCCCTCCCTCCCCGGGCGGCGGCTCACCCCGGGTGTTTTCCTCCTGGGTCAGGAGGCAGGCGGGAGGGAGGTGGGCCGGGCTCCTCGCCTGCCCCACAGCACCTGGGGCCGCGTTGCAGAGGGGCTGAGGGTCCCCGGTCCCCTCTGTCCTCATCTGTGTTCTCAGCTGGCCTTTCCCTGCTCCCGGGTCAGGGAGGGCAGGCGCCCGGCGAGGGCCGGCAGGGCCTCCCGCCTCAGCGTCCCCGCCTGTGAAGTGGGGACAGCCGACGCAGCGGTTGGGAGGAGCGTCTGCACCGAGGCCCGCCTGCCGGCTCACGGGCGATGCTGGCGGTGGAGGCCGCTCTCTGTGGTCCCCTTAGGGAGCCATGGCTCCGGGGACGGCGTTGGCTCTCCTGTGGGCGGGCCGGCCGTGGAGGTCCAGACAAGGCAGGGCCGGAGGCAGGAGGCTGGGGAAGCTGCTGGAGGCCTCGGGTCTCTTGCTCCCCTCCGGGGGCTCAGCCCTGTCGGGGTCTGTGGGCCCGGGGCAGGGCGCCGGGCAGGGAGGCGTGCGTGGCCCGGCGATGGGACGGAGCTGCGTGTGCGCGGGCGGGTGTCCAGCCCGGCCCTGACCTGAGCGCGTCACCCCAGACCCGGGGCCCTCCCCGTGCAGGAGCCCCCAGCCGGGCAGGGATCCGACGCCCGGGAAACGCGATCCCCTCCCTGACCTGTGAATATTTCATCAGTGGATTAAAAATTGAAGCGGGACCATTGTGCCCCACCCGGGAGGGTGGGGGAGGGGCGCTGGCACCGTCTCAGGCCCGTCTGAGTCTTTCTCTCGATAACAGAGCCTTGTCAGTTAGAAAGCGACATTGCTGTTTAAAATGCCGCTGTGCGGCCCTCTTTAATTAAGGCCGAGATGTAATAACCAATTTGCTGTCGTGAATGAATTTTTAACCATCCGAATGAGGGGTGACCGGTGCCCAGCGGGATTTGTCAGGGTGGGTGTTCTGGGGGGCCTCAGGGATTCATGGGGGCTGTGGCGCTGGCCGGGCAGGGGCATCTGGCCTGTGTTGGTGATGGCGTGTGTGTGTTTGGCGTGTGTTGGTGGTGGGTTGTGTGTGTTTGGCGTGTGATGTCGTGTGTGTGTGTGTGTGTGTGTCTGGCATGTGTTGGTTGGGGGTGTGTGTCTGGCGTGTGTTGGTTGGGGGGTGTGTGTCTGGTGTGTGTTGGTGGGGCGTGTGTGTGTGTGTGTGTCTGGCGTGTGTTGGTGGGGGATGTGTGTGTTTGTTGTGTATTGGTGGGAAGTGTTGTTGGGGGGTGTGTGTCTCGCGTGTGCTGGCGGGGTAGTCTTGGTCTGTGTGTGGGGCTGGGAGTGCAGACTCTGGTCTCTGTGTGGGGCTGGGGGTGCAGACTCTGGTCTGTGTGTGGGGCTGGGGCTGCAGACCCTGGCTCCGTGTGTTTGCGGGTCAGGATGGGCGTGCCTGGGGGCTGAGGTCAGGTCTGACCTGGGGCTGGGGCTGCAGACCCTGGCTCCGTGTGTTTGCAGGTCCACAGGGGCGCGCCTGGGGGCTGAGGTCAGGTCTGGCGTGGGGCTGAGGGTGCAGACTCTGGTCTCTGTGTGGAGCTGGGGGTGCAGACTCTGGTCTGTTTGTGGGGCTGGGGCTGCAGACCCTGGCTCCGTGTGTTTGCCGGTCGGGATGGGCACGCCTGGGGGCTGATGTCAGGTCTGACGTGGGGCTGGGGGGTGCAGACTCTGATCTCTGTGTGGGGCTGGGGTGCAGACCCTGGTCTCTGTGTGGGGCTGGGGCTGCAGACCCTGGCTCCGTGTGTTTGTGGGTCCGCATGGCGTGCCTGGGGGCTGAGGTCAGGCCTGGCATGGGGCTGGGAGTGCAGACTCTGGTCTCTGTGTAGGGCTGGGGTTGCAGACTCTGGTCTGTGTGGGGCTGGGGGTGCAGACTCTGGTCTGTGTGTGGGGCTGGGGCTGCAGACCCTGGCTCCGTGTGTTTGCCGGTCGGGATGGGCACGCCTGGGGGCTGAGGTCAGGCCTGGCGTGGGGCTGGGGGTGCAGACTCTGGTCTGTGTGTGGGGCTGGGGCTGCAGACCCTGGCTCCGTGTGTTTGCAGGTCCGTATGGTCGCGCCTGGGGGCTGAGGTCAGGTCTGACCTGAGCCCGGCCGTCCCGAGGGTCCGGTGAGTGACATGAGGGGCTTGGGCGCGGCGGGGACAGCTCTGGGCTTAGGCCTGGCCAGGCGTGTGCTGGGTGCTTGGCGAGCTGGGACGGTTGAACCCCCAGGCCTCTCGGGCCGTCAGGGAGCCTGGCGTGGGTGGGCAGCGCTGCTCTGGGTGGGCCTGGGCTGGGCTGGGGCTCTGGCCAGGTGGTCGCTCGCTGGGGCCTGCAGGTGTGCCTCTGGCCCCAGGGTGGCAGCAGGGTTCCCCTCCAGGCCCGCGGACGGAGGCCCAGCAGTGGGCAGCGCTGCCCGGCTCCTCCCCACGGCACCCGCCCACTGGCGGGCAGAGGTGGCCGCCCGCCAGGAGCAGCCCGTGTGGGGCGGTGCGTCTGGACCACCCAGTCTCCAGCCTCCCTCTGCCGGGCCTCCGTGTTTTCCTTTGGCGGGGCCGGCGCTGATCCCCGGCTGCCGGCGGGCGCTGGGCGCCGCGTGCCCTGGCTGTGTCGGTGGCTCCCGCCCGGCTCGGCGGCGGCTGCCCCAGCGAGGCAGTGTCGAGGTGTGGGTGTCGTGGGGTCATCGGAAGGGCTGGAGGGGGCCGGCTCAGGGCGGCTCCGTGTCGGTCCTCAGCCTCGCCTGCATGCCGTGGGGGGTGGACAGGGCCCTTGCATCAGGCACGGTCCTCCTGGACCAGGTGCCCGCTGCCTTGGGGGATGTCTCTTGGGGGGGGGCAGTGGGCTGCACCTGGAGTTTTGGGGCCCCAGGAAGCGAGCTCAGCTGGGGAGGAGCCGTGTTTATTTTCTTAGATGATTTAAAGGCTGCTGGAATGCTGCTCGTGAATGTCCCCACAAGGTGGGATCTCTGATGGCCCTGGGTGTGAGAGGCCTGGGCTGGGTGGACCGAGCTGGAGGGGGCCTGGTGGCCTGGGCCGTGTGTGCACACGCGTGCGCACGTGCGTGTGCCTCTGAGCACGCACGGGGCCGTCAGGCTGGCGTCCATTCACGTGGCTGCCGGGGGCATTGCACGCCCTCAGCAAACCTTCCCCTGCGTGCAGGAGGATTCTGATGGCCGGTCCGTTTGCTGGTCCTCCTGAAAGCATGGGCTGGATACCGTTCGCCTCCTCCAGACCAGAGGGTCATCTGCCCTGTCCCCCTGCCCCTCCGCAGGGTGGGTGGGTTGAGGTGCCCTCTGTCCGGCAGTGACGCCTGGCCTCGGGCAGGGAAGGGCCTTTTGTCCCGGAAGCCTCCTGGTGCCTTCGGAGGGCGGTTGGTGTCCAGAGCTGGGTGAGCCAAGCCGTGTGTAACCTGGGCTTCCTGACCTCTCCCTGACAGCGCTGGCAGGACTAAGGGGCAGTGCCAGACACCGCTCCAATCCTCACCAGGGGCACCCTGAGGAAGCCGCACGTGCAGCGGGCGGACGGTCCCGAAGGGGCCACTGCGGGGCGGGCTGGGGCCTGCCATTCTGGGGAGCAGAGATCTCGAGGCTCCGGAGCAGGGACTCAGGTCAGCCCGGCCCGCAGGCCTCCCTGGTCGGCCGGCCGTGGGGGCCTCGGGCCTCAGGAAGCCGTGTGGGTGGGGGTGGGGGGCCGTGGGGCGGAGGCGCGCGCCGGGCGTTCTGACCCGGGCTCTGCCGTTGTCCGCAACTAGTGGAACTGAGCGCTGTCTCCAGGAGCGGCATGGCGAGGCCTGCAGGGCTTGCAGCCAGGGGCCTCCACGGGTCACTGGGTCTGCCCTCCTGAGCTGTAGGCCTGGCGTGAGAAGGCCTGTGGGCTCGGTTAGCTATAGCTGTGACCCAGTTAGGGTGTCCCCCCCGGGCTGCCTGCCTTTGAAAGAGGGGAGCTTTCAGAACCGCGGCGTCCGGACCATGGCCCAGGCCAACGAGGTCGGCAGCCTCGATGGTGGGCTCCCCCGCGGCCCCAGGTGACGCTGATGTGCGGCTGGGCCAGGACCTGCCGGTGCCCTTCCTGTAGCCGTGTGCGTGTGTGTGCGTGAGTGCGTGTGCGTGCATGTGTGTGTGTGTGTGTGCGTGCATGAGTGTGTGTGTGTGCATAAGTGTGTGTGCGTGTGTGTGTGTGGTGGTGGGGGGTATGTGTGGTTCCCAGGAGATCTGACTCTGGGAGCTCTGCTGTTGCTGAAAGTCTCAGATCTGGGTCAGGCCACGCCCTGCACCTCGGGCTCTCCTTGCTCCTCAGGAGATGCTTATCTGAGTCCCTGATCTTGGCTCCCGTCCCTGGGCCTGTGCACTCCAACTCCCCTGCCAGGGCCGTGGGCCTTCCAGGCCGGTGATGAGCACAGGCCTGCCCTAGCGCTGCGGGGTGTCTGGACGAGGGGGACTCCCGGGGCTGGCTCCCCTGCCTGCAGGGAGCTCAGGAGCTGGGTCTGTGTTCCAGAAGCGCCGGGACCTGTGATTGCAGGCGGGGTGTGTGTCCTTTCTTGGCCTCTGGGTTTCAGGGTGGCTGGGGCTGCGCTCCTGCAGGCATGACCCCCCACACCATGCCTAGCTCCCCCCTGCCTGTCTCTGCCCCGAGGCTCTTCCTCACCTGGGGAACTACAGGCCCAGGTCCCCAGGGGCCTGTGGGTCCCCAGGGTCTGTGGAAGCAGTGGTCAGAGGGCTGGGCCAGGTGGGTGTTGGGAACCAAAGGACGGACGATGAAGGCAAGTGGGACCCTCACTGTGGGTCAGGAGACGTCGGGCACCCCCACCCATCTCCTGATCTGGCCTTGGGGGACGGGGAAGGTGAGGGGCTCTCACGGTCAGCCGGCCGAGGGCCCTGCTGCGTGTCCGTTTAGGTTTTGAGCTCCGCTTGTCTGGACTTCACCTCTCCGGTGGGGTGGGGAGGGGAGGCCCAGAGTTGGGGGCCCAGCAGAGCCTGAGAGAGAAGGGATGGGTGGCGGCTGCCCGGGGAAGTTTGCACAGGGTCCTCTGTGGCCGGGGCGAGTGCCCAAGGTCGGGGAGGCCTGGACCCCTGCCCACCCCCCGGGGGGGCGGTGCCGCCTCCGCCCTCGCCCTGCTCCTCAGCCTGAAGGGCGGCGGGTCCTTGCAACACAGCGGAGGCAGGTAGGGGCCTGGCCCGTCGTGCTACATGCAGCTGTGTGGGGAATTCCTCCGAGCGCCCTACCTCTGCTCTGCCCTGGAGTTTGCATTTTTTGGAAAGCTTGGCTGCAATCTAGTCCCAGAGGAGCAGAGGCTGGGCTGCTCCCAGGTGGCAGATAAGCCCTTGGCGAGGGCGGGGCGGGGGATGGGTTGATCACAGTTAGATTGGGGGGGTGGGGGCGAGGTCTGGGATGGCTGCTGGGCTTTCATGTACCTGAAGAGGGGCATGGTCGTGTGTTATGGGAGCCAGCGCAGGGTACCCTGGAGCTGTCACTGGCTCAGGCCAAGTCTCCTTCCCCTGCTGACCAGAAGCATGGACCTTGCTGGCTTTTGCACTGTCCCTGGCCTTTCCCGGAGGGCTGCGACCTTCTCAGGAGGGGGCCTGTCTTCACCTAGCTTCTCCATCCCAGCTCTGTGGGGCTGGCTAGGCTTGTCCTGAGCTGGGGGCAGTGTCAGGCTTCTGTGGGTCAGCCCACTTGGGAGCAGGGCCCTGTGGGCAAGCTCCTGACCTGTGTCCTGCCCGAGCCTCAGCTGCCGGGTCACTGAAGGGGGCAGGATGAGGCGCGGCCGTGTTGCCGGCTCTGTGCGGCGCTGGGGTCGGCCTGGCTCACGTGGGAAGACGACGCGTGGCAGCACGGCCTGGGCTCCCCGGACCTGGCCTTGGGCTGGACTCACGGTGCTGGGTATGAGCAGGCTCCCTGGAGGTCGGTCCAAGGGGAGGCGAGGGTGCCGGGCACACAGCCCTGCCGAGGAGGGTGGCCCCTGTGCAGAGTAGGGGCCTGCGGGGCGGGGTTGGGGCCTCCCTGCCCCCAAGTGCCCGGCGCAGGGGCACACGCTCCTGCTCACTGGTTCTTGGACTAGACACCGCGGGGCTTCAGACGGGAAGGGTGGAGTCCATCAGGGTCCTGGTGGGGTGCGGTCACAGCTTGGGCGGCCGCACCTGTGCCCACGCGGCTGGGAAAGGCCTCCCCTCACCTGCCTCCCTCCCTGCCCTGCAGGTGGCCCCGAACCTCGGGAAGCCCCAGGGAGGGTTGGGGAGCAGAGAGGATGCAGCAGGGGCAGAAACAAGACACGACAAAGCAAAGCCAAAGTCTGCCCCCAGCCCCCAGCCCGCACCCCCACGCCTCCTTATCTGGTCCCCGGGCCGCCTGTCGCAATTGCTGGCTCGGGGCTGGGTTGAGAAATGCGATTGAGAGATAGTTTTCTGGGGCGGTCTGACGGGTTTGGATCCTGCCCCCGGTGGAGGGCCTGCTTCCCCCACCTGAGGAGAAACTGGCCTGCACCCTCCCGCCTGCATCCCGGCCTTGTTCCGGGGACCGGGGGTCTGGGGGCCAGGAGGGGAGCCTGCATGGGGAGGACCTCCCCTCCACCCTCATCTCCCAGCTGTCTGACGTCAGGAACCCCCTGCCTCCGCAGCCTCAATTTCCTCCTCGGCCCCTGGGGTGGGGTTGGAAGGGGGGCCTCTGTGTGCAGGGGTTTTGCAGGCCTGGGGTGGTGCCAGCCAGGCCCCGTGAGCCCGGGGTGCTGCAGGGGACGCAGCCCTGAGCAGGGTGGAGGGAAGGAGTGCCTCTCCCCAGAAGTCGAGTTTCTGTTAGCTGGGACCTTCCGGGACGCAGACATGTGCCAGAAATAAGCAGTGAGGGCTACGCTCGGGGCGGAGCACGTGTTCCTAGAAAATGGACCTAAAAGTGTGCTTTCTTCAGATGATGATCAGTTTTGGCCCCGCAGCCCATAACCTGAGTTATCAGAGGATGAGGGCGTGGGGCAGCTTGGGGCAGGGAGCGGTCAGTGGGAGAAGTGCCGGCCGAGGAGGAGCCCGGGGTGGCCACAGGCATCCATGACACCAGGGAACACGGGGAGGTGGGCTGGGGTCGGGGGGCTGGAGTGTGGGGGCCGTGAGATCCTTTGGGCGTGTGACGAGAGGGAGGTGTGACCCCCACGTGTGTTTCTATGGACAGACTCTGGTCGCCTGCCCACCCAAGGATCGAGTCCTTCAGAGGGGTCCCCATGGGAGGCCATGTGTCACTTATAAGAGTAGCCCCGGCCGAGGAAGGAGCCCGCTGTAACCCCGTTCCCAGGTCAGAGCCCAGGCTGCTGGGTTCTGTCCGGCCCAGCCTGCGTGTCCTCACCTGTGAGTGTCCTGGCCTGCTGGGCTCTGGGCTGGACAGGAGGCTTGTCACGCTGTCAGAGGCCGCTTTCAAGCAGGAGGTTGGTGAAAGCTCAGGGCTGACTTGGGGCGAGGGGCAGGACGTGGGCAGCTGCTGTCCAGGGTGAAAGGGCCTCCATCCGCCTGGGCTGGGGTGGAGCTTGGGGGAAGCCTTCCTGGAGGAGGCAGCAACCTGCAGTCTAGATAAGGGAGCGGGTGGGGGCCAGGGGACAGCAAGCACAGAGGCCAAGATCTGAGGGCGAGGGGGGTCACGGCGGGCCCCGGGGGGCTTTGTGGGGTCTGACTCGAGCTCCTGGGCGCCCCGGCTGTGTCGTCTGCAGCCGCTGTCTGCTGCTGTGGCCCCGAGTCTCCCTGTCCCCACATGCCATCTGCAGGATGGGGCAGGGGGGCCGGGGCTGGCCTTGGGCCTGTCGGCAGGTCTGAGCTTGGTCTTCCTGTGAGTGTGCTGTGCACGTGGGCAGAAGACCAGGAGTCCCACAGCTCACCGTTTACTGCCTTGGGCTCAGAAAGTGGCCCCAGGATCCTTTGGAGCCCAGGAAGCCACAAGGAAATAAGGGGTGCAGGGGGAGCCCCCTGGGGCCACGCTGGAATGGCTGGGAGGCTCACACTTCAGCAGGTGGGGGCTTGGGTGCAGAGGGCACGTGAGCAGCTCCTGGTAAAGAGAGGCTCCAGGCGAGGCAAGGAGGCTGCGGGGCCAGCAGCGGAGATTGGGGGCTGGGCGGGGGTGCCCCGTCTGTCCTCGGGACAGGGAGGGAGGGCGCGGCGATACTGTTGGGTCCGGGCTTGGGGTTCCCAGCCCTCCAGAGTGAGGGTGTCTTGGAACCAGACTTGGAAGCCGCCGTTCCCATTATCACCCTGCGGAAACTGAGGCCTGGTGGTGGGTGCCTGAGGCCGTTCAGAGCCTGGGAGGGCTGCGGGGCCCCAGCGGCTTTGGTGGTCTCTGTGTCAGGGTGCCCATGGGCTCCGTGCAGGGAGGGCACCTTGTGGTCAATTCTCACCAACATCCAGCTGCTGAGCCGAGGGACAGCTGGCCGCCCCAGCCCCCCAGCCCCTGGCCTCCCAGTCCCCGGCCCCACAGTCCCTGGCCCCCAGCACCTGGCCCCCGGCCCCCCAGC
>SJYG01000155.1:2845445-2871678 GCA_006410535.1 Litocranius walleri | reverse complement strand
AGCAGCTGCTCCTTCCCCTCCGTGCCCGCTGCTCACGGGACCGCGCTGTGGCCGTGAGCCCGGTTCAGCCCTGTGGCCTTGCAGAAGCCTCAAGTTCAAGTCTGCCTCCTTGCGTCTACTTCCTTCCCTAGGGGCCCGGCAGCGGGGCTGCGTGGTGGAGCGCCCACCCCGGCCCCAGTGTGAGCCGCTCTCAAGCCCACCGAGAGCCCTCTCTCCACCCTACAGGCAGAGGCACTGCAGCCACAGGGCTGCCTTTTCTGGGGGGCAGCCTGGGATCTGGGACCACCCGGGGCGGGGGGAATTCTGACTAGCACCTCCTGGAAGGAATAACCCCATCCAAGGCATGGGAACCCGGGGTGTGGGGGCTGCCCCCGGCCTGGCCAAGACCTGGGACCTGGGCCTGGGGGGACGGTGGTCACACGGCACTGAGGTAGATGCTGAGCTGTGCTCTGGGGCGGCTGGGGGACGGGGTCCTGGGCTGGGAGTCTGGCCCGTCTCCAGGGGCCGTCAGAGCCCCAGGGGAGCCCTGTGCTGGCCCTGGTCTGGGGTCGGGGAGACACCTCGGGGGAGTCTGGGAAGGCCTGGCTCCCTCTGAGCTCGCCGTGGCTCGTGCCTCTTGCCTGGGCTCTCCTGGGGTTTTATCTGATGGGAGCCAGTGGCCTTGCAGTGTTGGACTTGGCTTTCCCACACGCCTTGCCATCTGACTCATCAGGGTAACGTAGTGGCCGTGCTGCTAATTCGTTCAACTAATTATTTCTGAAGCTTTCTCTGGGCCTGGCACCTGGTCTCGGAGCCAAGAGGGAACTTGGAGAGCTCAGTAATGCGCTAGGAGGACGCAAGCCTCCCTCGAGGCTGAGCGGCTGCCCTGGGCCCGCGACGCGCTGGGCGCAGGCTCCTGTGTGCCGAGGCCCGTTTCAGGGCCTGGCCCGCGGTGCCCGTCCCTGGGCTCCCTCCTGGCACAGCCACCCACTGCCCCTCGCTCTCCCCACCCTGAGTCCACCCTGGTGGGGCTGGGACAGCTGTGGCCTCCTGGCCACAGGGACGAGATGCTTCTGGCGCGCGCGGTGCACCGGGAGCCCAGGAGCTGCTGGGTCGGCCTCCATCTGCCGGCGACGAGCTTTCGGTACTGTCACGCCCTGCCCGGCGTGCTGCAGTTCCTGGGGTCGCAAGAGCCAGACACGACCGGGCGACTGAATTGCTGAGCAAGTGCCTGCTGGGTCTGGTTGGAACCTGGGGCCCAGTGGGGGCTCCTGGTCTGGGAGCCCATAGGCTTAGGGTTGACCCACTGACTGCCCACGTGGCCAGGTGGAGGTGGAAGGTTCCAGAAAGGGCTCCCAGCCTGAGTGCCTTGGGCTTCCTCCTGGTCTGATGCATGCAGGGGCCTCCCCGCCTCCCCTGGCCCTGCCCGGCTGGGCTTGCGAGGGTGGCCGTGGAGCTGGCCATGTCCCCAGGGTGTGCCCAGCGCCAGCTGGAGCTGGCCTCCGTGAGTGTGCTGACTGAGAGCCACCTTCATCCGTGGGGTGGAGGGTGGGGGGTGGTGCCCCACACCAGCCCGGGTGTGGGGCTGAGCCTGGGGTCACTTCAGTCGTCCCCAAGCAGGATAGATGGGAGGTCCCCAGGGGTGAGCCTCAGGGTCTGTGTTGAGCCCCTTGTCTCTGGCGTGGCTGTGGCTGGCTCCTGGGTTCCAAGTGGGAGGTGGGGGCGGGAGGTCTCCTCCGCCAGCAGCCCTGGTCCCCGCTGCGGCCTGGCTCTCCCACACCGTGTTCGGGGGCGGGGGGGGGCCGAGGTGTCCATGCCTGGGAGCTGTCTTTAGAGGAGGAGGGGCAGCCGCAGAGCTGGCACCCCACCCCCTTCCCCATGGCGGGTCAGGGACGGACGGTCAGCCCCCGGGTGCTGGCTGGCACTCCACCCCTTCCCTGTGGCAGGTCGGGGATGGACAGTCAGCCCCTGGGTGCTGGCTGGCACCCCACCCCTTCCCCGTGGCGGGTCAGGGACAGACGGTCAGCCCCCGGGTGCTGGGCGCTTGACTCCTGCAGGGCCCTGTCTGTAGGTTGGGAGCCTCCCGGGGTGATGGATGTTCTGTGAGTGGTGGCTGCGGGCCAGTACGCAGCAGGACCTCGCTGCCCCCTGCCCCTGCACAGCCGAGGGGTGGCAGGGCGTCCGCAGAGGGGCCCCTCCCCCGGGAGCCACGCGGCGGGCCCAGGAGACTCCGGCCTCATCTGCCCACCCTCCTCCCTGCCTAAGGTGTCCACTTAGGCGATCAGCCAATTTCACAGCTCACCGGTTTCCCATCTAAGCGCTGGCCCCAGTGGGCCTGGGGTGGGCTCCAGGGCCCCTCTGCTGGGTGCTTGTCGGCCGGCTCTGCGCTCCCCGCCCTGTGAGAGCGCCTGTGGCCGCTGTCTGCCGTCTGTGATCGCGGGCACTATGTCCAGGAAGATGCGATGGTGTGCGTGGACAGAGGGTCGTGTGGTGAGGCTGCGGCAAGCATACCTCTGGGAGCCCGTGTCCTGGGCCGCACCAGGCACGGTTCTGCTCAGCCAGGCACATTCCCTGGAGGCTCAGCAGAAGAGAGCCTGCCTGCAACGCAGGAGGCACAGGTTCGATCCCTGGATTAGGAAGACACCTGGACAGGGAAGTGGCAACCTGTCCCAGGGTCCCTGCCCGGGAAATCCCTTGGACAGAGGAGCCTGGTGGGCTGCAGTCCACGGGGCTGCAGAGAGGAGGACACGACCCCGCGACAGAACAGCAATGACGCCCGGCTGACTCGTCCACCTCGGCCCGGCCCTTGGAGGCGTGAGGACGCCGGGTCCTGGGGGCCCCTGGCCGCCTGGTCCCGGGGCGACGCCCACTGCCAGCAGATGCGGGGGCGAGCGGGGCCCCCGCTTCCGGGCAGACGCAGGTGGTGTGCGTTCTGGGTAAACACAGTCATGCCGCCCTTAGCGGAAACCTCTGGCGACGATGCCCGTCACTCCCACTCACTTCAGCAGTTTAGGGGAGAAGCCTTTCCTGAGGAGAGAACGGCACACCCCCGGAAAGCAGGCAGCTCATGAGGTGGGGTGTGGGGGGACTGCCGGGCGCACCACAGCAGGGGCCACAGCGGGCCTTCTCCGCCCCTCCTCCTACTTTCTAGATTCTTCTACCAGGATGGCATGACAGGTCTTTCCCCCTAAATCTCGAGCTGAGCTGAGTTTCCAAGGCACACGGGTGTCTTGCCCACTCGTCCCAGACCCTGGCACGGACGCTGTGGGGCAGGAACCCGTGTGTCCTGGTGGGGACGTCCGCTCCGGGCTCACCACCCCGGTTTGTGGACGTTACAGATGAGGCTGTCCGATTCCTTCTCCCCTTCTGCCCTCTTCCCTTACACAGGAGGGGGCTGAGACTGGAGAGGGCAGTGCCTGTCCGCGGTCACCCTGTAGGGGGTGGGCCGCCCTCAGCATTGGCGGGCACTTCCTGCGGCAAAAGCTGTGAGCATCGGGTGGGCCATGTAGCCAGACTCGGGGTGCAGAGACGGAGGAGGTGGGGTGGCCCCCATGACAGCCAGCTGCACACAGGCCGCAGGAAAGTCCCCCACCGCGCCTGTCATCTCCCAGGGTCCTTTTGGGGACCCCTGCTGTAAAGACGGGGCGGGGACTCAGGGTCACACACGGGAGCCTGCTTGTTGGCTGTCCCTGGCCGACAGCCCCCAGGGCAGGGGCACCTGGGCGGTGACGGGCATGTGGGTCCCCCACCCTGAGTGCGCTCAGGGCGTGGGCAGACCCGGTCTCCGAGGACGGGCTTTGGCTGGTGTGTCAGCCCCAGGGGTAGGCTGGGCATCCTGGCCCCTCTGCGGGCCTCACGCTGGCCCCGGTGTGGACGGAGGGCCCTGTGCTGAGCGTAGCTGGGCCTCTGTGGGGTGGGGCATGTGAGCCGGTTTCACATCTGCTCTTGGTGCTCCCTGGGTGGGGGATCCGAGGGGCTAGGGCGGGCTTGGGGTGGGGGCAGCAGGCTCCGTGAACAGAAGGGAAGGTACTTAGGGTGGGACTCACTGCTCGGTCCACAGCTCTCCCCACCCATCCTGCCTGGGTCAGGCCCACGCTGAGGAGGGGTCCCATGTCGGGGGTGGGTGGGGGGACTTGTCTGGAAACGCCCAGCCTGATGAAGCTGGACCCTCTGCGTGAGCCTGAGGGGTGGCCTGGAGGTGGCGGGTCAGGGGTCAGGTGAGCGACCTCTAGGAGCCTGGCCTGAGTCTTCACGTCTGGGGTTTTATCTGGTCCATCTGGTGCTGCTTCTGGCACCCCTTCCTCTCCGGCAGGACCGGTGGGCTGGCACTGGGTCACCCTCGGGCCGGGCCTCAGGGGCCGTGTGGTGCCCGGTCGCACAGGGAGACTGAGGCTGCGAGGCGCCAGGCCCCAGGCCGGGGGAGGTGGCCGGGGAGGGTCCGTGGTCCTGGGGGGGGTCTCCGGAGCCGGCACCGCCTGGGTGGTCCCCAGCACACAGCCGCATGCTCGGGGCAGGGGCGGGCTCTCTGCAGGGCTGGCCACCCCCCGCGTGCAGGGGCTTGGCTGGGGCTCAGAAACTCACCTTATCTCAGACTGTCGGGCTTCCTCAGCAGGCTGCCCCCGCCCCTGCCCCGGCCCATCTGGAGCTCGTTACTCCTGGTGTCAGCGGCAGAGCGGTCCCTGTGGTGGGCTCTCGGGATGCGGATGCGGACCCTCCTCCAGCCTGAGCCCCCGTGGGCAGCATGAGGCCTCTGGCCTGCCTGGGGTCAGCGCGGAAGGGCCTGCTGTGGGGGGCCGTCGAGTGTCCCCCACGGGCGGGTTGGTCTTCCTGCTCCCGAATCAGCACCTGGGAGGAGATGTGGTCTCAGGGTTTGGAGGGCAGGGGTCCCTGCATGGACGTGGGGGCGGCTGAGGCTGGAGGGGAGGGTCGCTCGCCTGGACCCGGGACCAAGGGCTGCCCCCTGCCTTGGTGCCCCGAGGGGTGGCTGGATGGTGGTCTTGGGCGTCTGGGGCGGAGGGCTCAGAGCAGTCGCGCGTGGGCAGTTTGAGCCTCTGCCCAGCTGTGGGCTGCCAGGGGACTGGGTGCTGTGGGCTTCCCGTGGCGGGCCTTCCCGGCGGGCCTTGGACTTGAGCTTGCCTGAGGGTGGCCTCCCAGGCCTTGGGTGCCTGCCTGCATGGTGGGCCCGTGGGAGCCTATGTGCCGCCTCTGGGCTCCTCTCCCTTGCCAGGTGTTGCCCGGAGACTGGGCTCCGGCAGCCACGCCGCCTCCGGGCCCCGCTCAGCTGAGGGCGCTGCAGCTCCCCGACACAAGCCGCGGGCCCCCCGCCGGGGTGCCTCGGTGCAGAGCCTCCCACCGCCGGGTGTCTTCTGTCGGTCGCCAGCCCGGCTCGCTCTCGCCGCCGAGGTGCCAGCCTGTGTGCTGGGCTCCAGGCCCCTGCTGCCGGAGTGCAGCTGCAGCGGGCGTGGGCCGGGGTCTCTGCCACCCTCTCGGGACTCTTCTTGCCGTCTGAGGGGCGGTGGGAGGACCTTCGCTGGCCTGAGTCCCGGGTTCGCGATTGCAGGAAGCGCAGGGCTTCAGCCTGGCAGCAGCCGCAGTCTCTCACCTGGTTCTCAGCCCTTCAGTCACGGGGGCGCCTTCTCCCTTACACGACGTGGGGGTGGGAGAGGCCTGAAGTCAAAACCCCCTCCCTCAGCGGTGCCTCCAGGAGCTCCGTCCCCACAGCGGCTGCCTCCCCGTGGAGGACGACCCTGCCCAGGCTGGGCTCTTGATTCTGTGTCTGGTGCTCCCCCGGGCTCAGCAGACGATTGGCGGGGGGCTTGACAGAGGCATGAGCAGGCTCCCGGAGGAGGCGAGGCCTCACTGTGTCCCAGGGCTCTGACGGGTTTGCCCGCAAGGTCCAGGGGCTCCCCCCACCCCGAGGCCAGTCGGCCCCCACCTGGGGGCCTGCCCAGTGCTGGGGTGCGTGAGACGCGCTCCTCTCGGCCTCAAGGCCTGGCAGCAGGGCGTGCAGAGGGCTGCTTGTCTCATTGAGTGAAACAGGGCTCCATCCGGCGGGTGGTGCACACGCTGTGTGGGCGCCTGAGAAGTGTCTGGGGCCCCTTCGCCCTGTCCCTGTGAGGTCCCCGCTCCTGCTGCCGAGCATCCCCCGACCCCTCAGGGGCTGCAGAGGTTTTGGGGCTCCGGGCCTGGCTCAGAGGTCCAGCCAGGGGTGGCTGAGTGCCCTCGGGAAGTCCCGTCCCCTCTCGTGCTGGGCGGGCCGGTCCCCTGCAGCCTCGCGGTTCAGAGGTGGGGTGGAGGCGGGGGTAAAGCGCGAGGCCCGTTTAGCCTGGAGGCTCGCCCCTGCCTCTTGTGACAGTCTGGCGTGCATGCAGGCCCGTGCAGACAGCCACGTCTGCCCGTGCGACGAGCACGGTGCGACAGCGCTGTGTCCTGCCAAGGGTGGCGCGTCCCTCGTCCCTCTTGGTGTCCCGATCCTGCTGGTCTGAAGACCTAGCGGGGTGCTGGGTGGGGCTCCCGGGCACCTGGGGAGGGCATCCTGGTCATCTTGCCTGGGGACAGGGAGGGAATGTCTGCAGGGGCTTCCGAGGGCACGTGGGGTGATGTCCATCCTCTGTGGGCCCTGGGAGAGCCTCAGGCCTGAGTGAGCCCTGGCTGGCCCTGCACTCCCCCGCAGGAGAGCCCTCTGGCTGGCGTTCCCACTGCTCAAGGCATGGGGCCTTCTCCAGGCCTTGCCCGCCACTGCGTCCAGGCCAGGCGCCCCCTGATTGCTGTGCTCATTTCTGTGTGGGTTCGCGCTCCATCCCCTGGTGGGCGATCGGCTGAGTCCCCGGACCTAGAGCAGCACCCCGTGTTGAGCAGGCGCCTGGGCCCCTCCTGATGAGGGGCGCAGCGCTGGAAATTCTGTGTCTCTGTGGGTGCTGCTGGCCGCGTCGAGCCTTTCGGGACTTCAGAGCCGTCACCCTTCCTGGTTGCCCCTGAGCTGGCTCTGAGAGCCAGCTGGGCGTCATGCTGGCTGCTGATGGGGGCACCTGGGTAGATGTGCTGGCCCGTGGAGCCCCCGTGAGGCGAGTCTGCAGGGTGGGCACAATTGAGAGCCCTGAGGGCGTGCTGTGCAGAGGGAGCCTGGCGGCTGTAGGGCCACCTGTGCTGAGAGGCGATGCTTCCTGGGGGCACTGCCAGGCCGGGTGAGGGTGCCGCCACTGTGGGGGGAGCGCTGCTGTGTCCCCCGCTGACTGGTCCTGGATGAGTCCCGAGGGCCCAGGGCGAGGCCGTGCCAGGCCTGCACCGTGGGCGGCTGTGCTGGGACCCTCGGTCCCCTGCGCTGGAGGGCGGGCAAGCTCCTGGGGTCTGCAGGGGCTGGGGCCTTGGGCATGTGGGCAGAGTGCCAGCTCAGCCCCGGTGGCACAGGGCACAGGGAGAGGGATTTCTCCCTGAGGCTGACCCCCACCCCAACGCACAGCCTCCCCTCCCGCCGGCCGGGCCTCGGGCCCCCAGGGGGTCCCTGCCGCCCTGCTCTGTTCGGTGCGGCCTGAGTCCCTCGCCCTTGCTGGGGTTCGGTGTCCCCTGAGGTGGGCTCAGCAGGTCCCTTCTGGGCAGCAGGGGTGCCCTTGGGTGGCAGCTGCTGTCCTGGGCTTCTCTCGTTTTCCCTCGACGTTCAGCCAAGGGACATGGGCCGCATGCAGGCTCGGCCGGACCCCGTGCTGACTGAGGCCTGGATGGGCTGGGCCGTGTCCTCCCGACTCGGCTCCATGCCCCGGGACTGATGGGGCGCGCTCGCTCTCCGGGACATGCTCTCCCTGAGCACCAGGTTCGACAGGGTCGCGTGAAGCTCGGGGCGGAGCGGGCCTGCGGGGGCCTGTGGCGGCCCAGGGCCAGGGCGGTGGCCTCTGTGCCTTCACGATGGCCCAGCCAGTCCATGCACCCCAAGGACGAGCAGGCCGAGGCCTCCTGGGTGCCGCTGCATGTTGAAACTGGCTGCTGACGTGGCCGCCGTGTCGAAACAAGTGCTTGTGGGTTTCCCAACATCCTGCCGCCGTCACAGGACCGAGCGTCAGGAGCCGGGTTCCAGGCCCGGCCGGGGCCCTTCTCTTGGGGTGCCCGGCCGCCCCGTTCTCTCCCCCGGGAGAGTGGGAGAGACCGCCGCTTTCCCACCTCCACCCGGGGCAGGGCAGAGGGCATGACTTCAGGGCCGGGTGATCTTGCTCTGGCCTCTCGTCATCCTGGTGATCTGCCTGTTGTACAGAAGTCAGGAGGCGTTGGAGTGGAGGGCAGGATTCGAACCCAGAACTCGAGTCTGCGCTGAGGCTGTGTGCTGGTCAGGAGGCGGGGGCAGACATCTGCCCTCCTGGGAGGCACACGCCCGTCTGGTGGCAGTGGGTGGTGGCCAAGGGCCGAAGCCCCCGTGTCCCCCGAGAGACTGCCCCGGGTGGGGCTGTGAGCCCTTCACTGTGCCCACCTCTGGGAGTGAGCAGGAGGAGGGAGCCTTAGGCTGGGCCAGGTGGCCCCCCTTTTTCTGCTGCTGACCTCAGGCTTGAGTCCGGGGCTGCCCTGTGTGGGGCAGACAGTGACCACGAGGACCGCAGATTGATTGCCCAGCCACTGTGAGGCAGGCACTCGGCTTCCGGGAGCCGCAGAGCCCTGCCTGTGACCTCCCCAGGGGCTTGCTTATGCTCACTGCTTATGGAGGGAGCTGGGGCTCAGAGAAGCCAAGTGACCTGCTGGGGGGCACACAGCAGTGGGCAGGGAGCTGGTGTCCAGGCTGCCCAATTTTTCTAGGATTCTGGATTCTAGGAGATGGTACAGTGGGAAAGTCCACCCCTAGCCCAGTGGCGGGTCCAGGCCCTGCTGTGCTGAGCTGTGCAGCCGCGGGCACACAGCCCAGACTCTCTGATCCCCCGAGGGGACCCTGCGGGCTCTGGGTGAAGGGGAGGAGGAGAGGGTCTCAGGCCCGCCTTCCCACAGACCCCAGCCCTGTCCGCCTCGGGGTGGGGCCTGGAGCTCTGGGAACCTGTGGTCAGGCCTCTCCCCGGCTGTGGTGCCGGCCTGTTGCCTGCCAGCAGGGGAGGGGCCCTGTAGACACGTCTCTTTTGGATGAGGAAGTGGACGCTCAAGAGAGGGTGAGGGGCCGAGCTGGGGCCACACAGCGAGACGGGTGCTGAGCCAGGAGCCTGGGAGAAGGGTCATCAGGAGACCCATGCCTGAGACCTTTCCTGGTAAGGTGGGCGTTTCAGAGGGGGTGGGGAGGTCCCTGTAGGCTCTGGCCCAGGGCACTCAGCGCTTTCTCTGGGGCTGGGAGTGACAGTGATGGAGGTATAGGGACCCCCAAGAGGACCCCCGGTTACCCAGTGCCTGCTGTGTCCCGGAACTGTGGTTGACGCCTGCTCTGTGTACCAGCACGGCATCAGTGTTCCCAGACAGCCCTGTCCAGACAGGTCATTAGCCCATTTTGCAGATGAGAACATTGGAGCCCAGGGTGGCCACGTGGTTTGCTGTGGCGCTCGGTCAGGAGGTGGGGTGGACTTGGCCCCTGGCTGCACACCTGGCGCCAGGGGTCCGCTGCGTGACTCTGTAGCCCTCCCTGGGACTCTGGCTGGGCTGGCAGTCCTCAGGGTGGGCGTGCATGCAGGTTGGTTCCATCCTCCCAGCTGTGCGTGGGGACCCCAGGGCTTGGTGTGGGTTGGGAGGTGGGAGCCTACTGTAAGTTATAGCTGGAGGGAGGCAGGTGGTACCTCCCACAGGAAGCCCTCCTTGATGCCTGTGCCCAGACAGCGCCCTCCCTCCCGCCATGTCCCTGACCGGCTGGGCTCTCTGGGCTCCTGGAGAGGCCTCTGACTGTGGCCTGGCTGTCCCTGGCAGGGCCTGGCCTGGATTATCCACCTGTTCCAGCACAGTGGAGGCCGTGGGGGGTAGGCCGCCCACTCGGGAGGGCTCTATGATACATACCCAGAGGGCCCCTTTCTGAGGACGAGGATGCCTAGACCCAGCGGGCGGGCCAGCCGCGGGCCGTGCAGGCAGGCCTCGGGCCCAGGTCCGCAGGTCGCGTGCACTCCTGTGCTCAGTTCGTCACCTTGGGGACGGCCAGGGACAGGCTGGCCTCGCGGTCACGGCTTCCTGGCCGCTTTCTTATGTGACGTCTCTTGGTAGAAGAGGAGATACGGGTCGGAGCGGTTGTTCAGCCTGCTCAGGTTTGCACGGCTTGTTAGCACCTTAGGGTCTTTGAAAGTTAGTCCTTCTGTTTGAAACGTGGTCCTCACTCAGCTGGTTCTTAAGGACCGTGGTGAATCCCACAGCTTGTATCAGCCCCTTCCCAGCTCCTTCACCCCGACTCTGCTTATCCGTTTATCTTTGTGCCGGCTGTATACCAGGATAGGGCCAGGCCCCAGGGCTGCTCGATGAGCTGGGTGTGGCTCCTACCCTCGGACCTCCCAGACGTTGGCAGCCTCAGACACGTGGGCTGGGCCAGCCTGTGGTGGGGTGAGTGCCCTATTGAGGGTATGTCGTAGAAGCCACCACTACCCTCACTGGGCGAAATCAGGAGGGCTTTCTGGAGGCGGTTTTCACTTAGGCTGGACTGGAGCGAGCTGGGAGGCACAGGCGCAGTGTCGGGCCCAGGGAACAGCGTGTCCTCGAGGCGAGAAAGCGGACGTGCTGCTGGAGATGGCCTGGTTCCCTCGCCTGGGGGAGACCCAGATTGGGGTGGGCAAGGAGCAGGGCAAGAGGTGGGTGCTGGGTGCCCAGGAGAGCATCCTTCTCCCGGATCACGGTGGCAGCCAGGGCTCACCTGGCTCAGTCCTGATCTGGGAGGTGGCAGGCTTCTTAAAGGGAGGCCGAGGGGTCCCCAGGCTCCCCAGGCAGCTCAGCGGTGAGGAAGCCGCCCGCCAGTGCAGGGGCCCCAGGAGTTTTGGGTTTCGTCCCTGGGTTGGGAAAATCCCCTGAAGGGAATGGCAACCCCTTGCAGTGTTCTTGCCTGGGAAATCCCACAGAGGAGCCTGGCAGGCTACAGTCCACGGGGTCACGCAAGAGCCAGACACGACCGAGCGACCGAGTGCCAGTGTGAAGGGTCCGTGCGTGGGCCTCGGCCCCTTCTGGAGCCCTGGGGTTGGGGTGCTGAGGCAAGCTGACTCGAGGCTGCTGGGGCCCCTCCAGGCAGGCTCCGGCCCAGAGGAAAGCCCGGTTCATCTTGGGGTCAGCCTGGGGACCACCGGACGGGCTGGCATCAGGGCTTGGGCCTGAGTGAGGCGGGTCGGCTGTCTCATCTTCCGGCTCAGGACACGCTGGGACGGCGAGTGGGTGTGGGGCTGCGGCTGCGCAGGGAGCCCCCTGCCCTCCCGGGCCCCTTCCAGCCCACGAGCAGGAGCCTTTGAAGGGCTCAGGGGCAGGTGGGGTTGAGAGAAAATGGAATCTGCGTTTGGCTTGGAGAGCACTTTTAGTGGGAGTTTGTGCACGTGTCTGATGAAAGGAACTGCTGAGATTCTGTAAAGCACCCCCCACCCCGTCCCCACCCCACCAAAGAGGACAAACTCTAGCTGCCCTGCAACTCTGTTACCAAAGCCAAGCAGACAGAGTGGAAACCAGCCACACAGTCCGGCTCGCCCAAGGTTAGCACGCCGGCTGCCTTCGCCCTGCCCCTGCAGACAGATAATGGCCTATCTTGGCGTTTATTATTTTCTAAGTAAAAACGGAATACAGATTTTCAACAGGCCCCTGGTGACAAGAAGGAGGAGGAGGAGGCCTTTGGGGTAGGCCGGCCCTCCCACGACTCGTGGAGGAGAGAGCAGTTTCTAGGAGATTCTGGGGGGTTCTGCACCAGGCAAGGCACCCGGCACCCACCTCCCCGCCCCAGCTGTGCTGACTGCCCTGAGGGCATTGCTGGGCGTCGTAGGGTGTTCGGGGGCTTCTGGGCCCCCAGCAGGGCATGTGCCGGGGCAAGTGTGCACACACCTTGACGTGTGTAACTGCTGACGCCCGTCTCCGTGTCTCCATCCCCTGTGGGATGGAGGATCCCACCTTCGCCCCTTGACCGTCCCCCTGCCGACTGGCTCCGCTCGCCTCCCTCACCCCTGTGCCGTGTGCCCGAGCGGCCTCAGGCCCCCATTGCCCCTGCACTGACCAGAGGGTGGCCGAGGGAAGGTCGAGCTTGGTGTCTAAGCCTCGCTTCCTTCCCCTTCTGCGAGAAGACAGCAGCGCCTGTAGGGTTTCTGAACGCGTGGGATGAGCCGCATGTCCCGGGCACGGGGTGCTCAGGAAACTCTGGTTGTGCCCCTGCCTGGCTGGCGTGTGTGTGTGGGCCGTGGGGGCCAGACAGCTTGTGGGGGTCCCGGACTCCCTGTGCTTGAGACCAGTGAGGGGTTTGGGCGCTGAGCACCCAAGGGTCCTGGTGGGGGCGGGGGCGGGATGCTCCCACCCCCCTGAGGCTGGCTGCTGGGTAGAGAGCTGTGTAGGTCTCTGAATTCAGGGCGCCTCGCGCACCCTGTCCACCCCAGGAAGGCCCTCTGCTGCTGTTCCCAACCTGAACCGTGGGGTCCTTGTGGTGGCCCCACAGCCCCTGGCCTAGGATGAGCCTTGCAAGCATCAGGGGCCCGGCCTGACTTGACCTGGTTGAGGACAGAAGCCCAGACTGGCTACTTCTGAGCTGCTGGAGCAGGGAGTCCTGCCCCGTTCCCTGGGCCCCCAAGCAGGGTCGGCACTCAGATCTCTGCTGGCCTGGGAGGTCAGCCGCTGGGCCCCTGATGGGCTAACTGGCCGCCCTCCCTGTGTTCCCCAGAGTTGGGGTCACGGCCTGTCATGGAGACGCCCGGCCAGTGAGCAGGTGAGAATGAGGGTAGCCTGGCCCCTCCGCCTACAGGGCCTTCGGTGGAGGCCCAGAGCGGGGCTAGGTCCCTGGGCGAGCCCCTCCATGGGGCAGGCAGACCCCGCTTGGAGCTTGCCGGAGCTCTGGGTTCCATGCGCTCTCAGTGAGACACACACATGCCCTTGTTCAGAGGCCCAGAGTGAGAGCTTACCGACCTGTGCTGGATTTGGGGGTGTGAGGAGCACCCCGTCCTCCTGAAATTTAAAATGTTCACCCCGGAGTCTGAGTCCCTCCTTTCTCTGACCCTCCACGTGTGTATGTCTTCAGGGTCACGGGCCCCGATTCCCAGACCCACCCGTGTCCCAGCCCCTTGGATGGGGCTGGTGTGTTGGGGAGGCGCCGTGTGGCTGGGCTGCCTCGGGGCTGCAGGGGCCCGGCCACCCGGGGCTTGAGGCCCACGGCCTTCCCCACATGCTTTCCTCGGCCTTCCTGCCAGCGACGCTCGCAGCTGCCCTGGGTGCCGAGCAGGCCTTACACCAACTGCGGGTTCGAAGCCGCTGGCAGGAAGTTGGCAGCCGCCACGCCTTCTGAGTGAGGCAGGGAGGGGCCGAGGGTGTGGGTGAGCAAGGCCCTGAGTTTGAGGGGCCGGCGAGGTGAGGCCCCCCCAGGGCTGCTTCAGGGGCGCCTTCTGCACGGGGAGGGCCTGGGGTTGCAGGGGCCGGGGAGCCAGACCACCTGGAGGTTGGCTGTGTGTTGGGGGGACAGTTCTAGCCCCCGAGCAGTCTCTCTCTTGCCTCCTGAGGGGCTGCCCACTCCTGCCTCCAGAAGGTGGGCGAGGGAGAGGTGGCACTCCCTGGGGCCGTGGCCTGGGGGTCTGTGGCTGAGGGGGGGACCATGGCCTGGGGGGATTATCATGGCCTGGGGGGACTGTGGTTGGGGGTCCTGTGGCCCTGGGGGTGGTGGAGGCCCAGAGCGGGGCTAGGTCCCTGGGCGAGCCCCTCCATGGGGCAGGCAGACCCCGCTTGGAGCTTGCCGGAGCTCTGGGTTCCATGCGCTCTCAGTGAGACACACACATGCCCTTGTTCAGAGGCCCAGAGTGAGAGCTTACCGACCTGTGCTGGATTTGGGGGTGTGAGGAGCACCCCGTCCTCCTGAAATTTAAAATGTTCACCCCGGAGTCTGAGTCCCTCCTTTCTCTGACCCTCCACGTGTGTATGTCTTCAGGGTCACGGGCCCCGATTCCCAGACCCACCCGTGTCCCAGCCCCTTGGATGGGGCTGGTGTGTTGGGGAGGCGCCGTGTGGCTGGGCTGCCTCGGGGCTGCAGGGGCCCGGCCACCCGGGGCTTGAGGCCCACGGCCTTCCCCACATGCTTTCCTCGGCCTTCCTGCCAGCGACGCTCGCAGCTGCCCTGGGTGCCGAGCAGGCCTTACACCAACTGCGGGTTCGAAGCCGCTGGCAGGAAGTTGGCAGCCGCCACGCCTTCTGAGTGAGGCAGGGAGGGGCCGAGGGTGTGGGTGAGCAAGGCCCTGAGTTTGAGGGGCCGGCGAGGTGAGGCCCCCCCAGGGCTGCTTCAGGGGCGCCTTCTGCACGGGGAGGGCCTGGGGTTGCAGGGGCCGGGGAGCCAGACCACCTGGAGGTTGGCTGTGTGTTGGGGGGACAGTTCTAGCCCCCGAGCAGTCTCTCTCTTGCCTCCTGAGGGGCTGCCCACTCCTGCCTCCAGAAGGTGGGCGAGGGAGAGGTGGCACTCCCTGGGGCCGTGGCCTGGGGGTCTGTGGCTGAGGGGGGGACCATGGCCTGGGGGGATTATCATGGCCTGGGGGGACTGTGGTTGGGGGTCCTGTGGCCCTGGGGGTGACTGTGGCCTGGGGGGTCCTGTGGCCCTAGGGGACCGTGGCCTGGTGGGACCGTGACCAGGTGGGGACTGTGCCCAGGAGCGGACACGTGAGGAGCTTTCCGAGGAGGGCAGTCTGTGCCCTGCAGACCGGGGCAGGTGGGGCGGTATGGCTCTCCCTGTCTTCCCTGCGGGCTCAGCCGTGGTCCACGGGCCTGTGGGAGCTGGGCTGCACCCGGAGGTGGGGCACTCTGAACCCCTCATGCATGCCCCGCTCCACTCGGGGGGGAGACTTGGAACCGGCTTCGCTGAGGGAGGCAGGTTCCGGCATAGCCAGGGCTCTGGACCCCCGTGGGACTGCAGCCTGACCGTGCGTCAGCCTGCAGGCATCCGTGCGGGCCCAGCCACGCCGCCCTGGCGCCTCCTGGGGCGAGTGCAGGGTGAGAGCCAGGCCTCCCCTGCCCGTGACTGTGCCTGTTCCCTCGAGTCAGGCTGCCCAGCGCCATCCTGTGCCCGGCAGCGGGGTCTGCCTCTGCTGTGGGTCGGGCCACGCCTTCCCTCTGGCAGGGCCCGTGCTGACATCCCCTGTGCAAAGTCGGTCAGCGAACGCGGGCAGTGGCGGCCACTGTCCCGCCGCCAGAGCTCCAGGACCGGGTCCCAGGCCTCCCGCCCCCCCCCCCAGCAGGGCCCCCTTCGCACCGTCCCGAGGGCCCTGTCTTAGTCTCCCCTGCAGACCCCGCCTCGCTCACCTGCACTGGCCGGGCCCTGGGCCTCGGGGCTTCCCGCCTCTTGTGCAGGAGTACTGACCCTTGCCTGGGGGCCAGGGGGCCAGAGGCTACCTTGAGGTGGGCGCCTGGCCTGGTGGGCTCCTGGGGACCTGTGGGGGTGCAGCAGGGAAGGCCGAGGGGCCCTGCTGGGGTGGTAGCTGGACGTGGGTGGACACTGCCCTTTTGCGTCAGAGGCCTGCTCTGGCCCCTGCAGCTGATGTGTGGCTGCCCCCGTGGAGGCCTTTGCCGAGCTCCCCTGACAGCTGTCGAGGCCTTGGCTCCCTGCTGTCAGGATGCCTTCTTGGCCCCTCTGGTTTCTGGGAGGGTATAGGACAGCCCTGATAGGTGTCTGAGACCTCGGGCCTGGCCTGAGCAGAAGTAAGGCCCATGGATGTGAGAGTTGGACCACAAAGAAGGCTGAGCGCTGAAGAACTGATGCTTTCGAACTGGTGTTAGAAGAATACTCTTGAGAGTCCCTTGGACTGCAAGGAGATCAACCAGTCCATCCTAAAGGAAATCAGTCTTGAATATTCATTGGAAAGACTGTTTGGAGCTCAAGCTGAAACTCTAATACTTTGGCCACCTGATGCGAAGAGCTGATTCATTGGAAAAGACCCTGATGCTCGGAAAGATTGAAGGCAGGAGGAGAAGGGGACGACAGAGGATGAGATGGTTGGATGGCATCACCGACTTGATGGACAAGTTTGAGCAAGCTCTGGGAGTTGGTGATGGACAAGGAGGGCTGGGGTGCTGTGGTCCAGAGAGTCGGACACGACTGAGCGGCTGAACTGAAGCCCATCCTTGTGGTGGGCTTCCCCAGGTGCCACCTGCCAGCGCCTGAGATCCGTGCTGGTCGGGGCCCATTGGCCTGCCCGGCCTCCAGGGCGATGCTTGGCCTCACGGAGGGAGGGCGGTGGTCCGGGCCTAGATTTGCAGGGCTTGGCGCTCTCCCGGCCGGTCGGTTGGCATGCTGGCGTCTGGGCCACTGACGGGGGATGGGCAGGGGTGCAGCTCCCAGGCCCTTCCCCAAACCGCTCCCTTGGGCCTGTGGGGTCTCTGGGGCCGGGCTGGAGTTCCTGGCTGCCGGCCTGAGGGCAGCCTTCCTGGGCCCCTCCCGGGGGCCACTCGTGGCCCAGAGCCCAGCCGGCCCCACCCGCAGTTCCCAGGCCCCTCCGCCGGCCTGCGGCATCAAGTCTGGACAGGTGTGTGTGTGTGTTCAGGGCGGCCGCCCGAGGTGGGGGCTGGAGGCGGCATGCCAGCCCCGTGAGTCAGCCTGATCCTCGGCGCGGGGGTGGCGGGGGCCAGGCTGCGGGCTGGCGTGACGGGGCAGGCTGCCGGCCGGGCCTGGGAACCGGCCGCGGCCCTGGGGCGGTGGGGGGCTGGGGGTTGTGTGTGGCCTCCCGGAGGAGCTAGGACAGGCCCAGGCCTGGGTGCGGGGTCTCTGAGTGCCTGGGGGCAGCGCTGTCCTGCCTGTGGACCAGGCCGTGCCTCACAGGGACCCTGTGCCCCCACCCCGCCCCGTGCCCACCTTCTGCGTGGGCCGAGAACCTGCTGGGGGAGGATAGATGGGGAGGCAGACCGACACGGCGTCCAGGCCCGGGGTCCAGGGGTCCCGTGTCCAAAGCACCTCCAGGCCGGGCCCCGGTCCTCTGTGCCGGGGATGTCCCATCCTGTCTGGCGGGGATGGTCGTGTCCTGCTGAGCGCCTGCAGCCCCTCTGGCTCCCGGGTGTTGGGGGTCAGAGGTCAGAGGAGGGGCCTTGCAGTGCTTCAGTCGGGGCAGGGGACACTTAGAGCCACTGGGGTTCCCGCCCTCCTGAGGGTCAGCATCCCTCCTGTCTGCTTGGCGGCAGAGCCAGCAGAGCCCTGGAGGGGTGAGAGTCGGGCCCCCCACGGTGGGGTGGGGAGCTGGCTGTGCATGCTGCAGAAGGAGCCGGGTCTGGGCTTGGAGAGGTCCCGCCTTCTAGCGCTGGTGTGGGGCACCGTGAGGGGCGGCTGGCAGGCTGGGCTGCTCTCCCAGGTCTTAGGGGTGGCGGGGCGTGGGCTGGAGCAGGGCAGAGGTGGCAGGGTCCTGAGCCTGGGGCAGGACCCTGCCCGTCCTCCGGGCCAGGGGCCTAGACCTGAGCTGGCATTCACAGGGCCGGGCGCCTGTCCTGAGCTTGCTACACTGGTGCGAGGAGGGCTTCCAGGAGCGGGTGTCCCTGGCAGGAAGACCCAAGGGGAATGAATGATTGTTTCTCCTCCGAGGGCCAGAGCTGGGACTGAGGGGGCCGGAGGGCCACACCAACTGCAGGGGGCTGGGGTTCTGGGCACTGAGGCCTGTGTGGGGCAGGCTGGGTCTGTGGGAGGGAGGTGGGGCTGGGCTTGCTGGCAGTGGCGGGTGGAGACCTTTGGTGAATCTGTTCCAAGATAACGGTCAGCAGAGGGCTGGGGGCCCTGGTCTGGGCTGTGGGCTGGCTTCCCTGCGCAACAAGCCCCGGACTTCCCTGGTGTCCTGCGGTGCTTCCTGGGAGTGGGGACAGGAAGAGTCCAGAGCTCCTGGGGTGTGGGGGCGCTGCAGGTGGAGAGACCCAGCTTGTGTGCCTGCTGCCGGGTGTGGCCCCCTCAGGCTGGCCCCGGGGGCCTTGGTCTCTGCGCTGCACCCCTGGGTGCCCTGCCCCCGCCAGGATGTGAGCGAGAGGGAGGGGCTGTGGGCCGAGCCTGGGCAGCTGGGGGCTCCGCATGGCCCTGGAGCGGTCGCCTCCGCCCACCCCGGCCGTCGCCTGCTGTTCTCACCAGTGGCCGTGTGGGGAGGAAGGAAGCTGAGGGCTGGGTGGTGTGTGTGTGTGTTCTCGCCTGGGCTCCGGGGGCCCTGGGCAGGGCCCGTCTTCTGGCTGCCAGCACCTTGACTGCCAGGGTGAGAGGCCTGCGAGAGGCAGGGGTCTGCAGTGCGGCCAGGGCCCTCCTGGAGGCCGGGAGGTGGGCACCGAGGCAGGTCTAGGACAGCCGGTGGGAGCTAAACCACCGCACCAAAGTCCTCACTGTTGCTGGACCAGCCGGGCGGCCCAGAAGCGAGATCAGGACTGGGCCCCAGTGCTTGGAAGGAGCAGTAGGTCTCTGGGGGCGAGGGGTGCTGGGGGAGATGGTCTCGGGGGGCGGGGGGTGCTGGGGGCGAGGGGGGGAACCTTTCAGGCCCCCTGCTGACCCCCTCCAGCTACACCTGGGGGAACGCTGAGGCTGAGCAGGGGTCAGCCTGGGGCTCGGGACTGGGGGCCTGCGATCTCTGGGGGGGCAGACTCTCGCACTGTGGCTGGCCTAGGCCACAGATGTGATGTTGATGAGTGGGCTGGGGAAGACACCCTGCTCCTGACTGGTTCAGCCTCTGTGGGTCAGCTCCCTGGGGCCCCTCCTCCTCTGCCCACCCAGAGGTGCTGCAGCCCGAGGTGGGGCTCAGCCCCGGCACACTCTGGGTGCCTTTGGCCGGGCCTGCCCAGGGGCAGGGCCTGGTTGGTGGGACCCTCAGGGCCTGCTCGGACTTGCAGGCCAAGGGGACCCACAGATGTGGCTCGAGTGTGCGCACAGAGGTGAGGTGGCCAGAGTCGAGCCCTCTGAACACCCAGTCCTGCGAGAGCTCCCCAGGGCGTCTGCACAGGTGGGTCACGTGGGCAGAGTGCGTCGCCGCCGAGGCCACCAGCCAGTGGGGCAGGCCCAGCGCCTGGCCAGCTCCGCCTGCTCTGAGGGTGCAGAGGGGGGATGCACTGGGTTGGGGCAGGCCAGGAGCAGGGACTGTCCACACATGGGCTGATGCTGGAGTCTGGAGCTGAGGGGGCGTGGCGGGTGGGGCCAGCTGCCAGCCAGGCGGTGCCCTGGGCCCGGCACTGGAGCTGCTCATTGGGAGTGAGTCTGTAGTGAGGTGGCCCCGCCTGCCACCTGTGGGGCTGAGTGCGAGCGGGCCTGGGGGTGGTGGCTGGAGGCAGCGTTCACGTGACAGGGCTTGTTGGCTGCAAATGAACTGAGTCAGTGGGGCGAGGGCCCTGTGGACGTCACGGGCACCTCCTGGCCGTGTCCTGGGCGTCCTGGACCCCGGCTGCCCGGCCGGGCCCCCAGGCAGCTGGGGAGGAGCCGGGCGTCACAGTTGGCCACCAGCCGCAGCTGAGCTGCCCGTAGACTGGGCCTGGCTGGGATCCTCACTGTGGGCAGGCAGGCCCCTGCCACACCCCCGTCCACCTGGCAAGTTTAGCCCGGTGCTCCTGGGCTCAGAACCGGAGGAGCAGGGAGCCGCGAGGAGGAGCAAAGCGGGGAATCCCGGCCCAGGCGGAGGAGGGACAGCCGCAGCCTCGGGCCTGGTGGGCCAGGATCCTTCTAGAACCAGGCCTCCTCAGAGGCTGTTTGTGTCCTTACCGGGGAAACCACACCACGTGCGCTCGGCAGACAGCCGAGCCAGGCGAGGTGGGAAGGGATGCGCCCCTCCCACCCCAGAGCCGGGCGTCCTGGGGTCGCCACTCGCCCATGTGGCCCCGGGATTCTCCTCTTCCTCGCCGAGCCCCCACCTGGGTGGGTTTCTGTGAGCGTGGACCTTTTCAGGCAGGGTAGGGTGGGGTGGGGATGGACCCCCTTACCTCCCTCCCAGTCCCACAGTAGGTTGGGTTTCAGGTGGAGACTACAGTCAGGGCCGACGTGTGCCTGAGGGTGTGGGGTGTGTGGGAGACGCAGGCAGGGGGCTGCTGCTGGGTCTGTCCGCCAGTTCAGCCTGGGCAGGGGTACCCCTGCCCTTCCGGAGGAGTCTTGGGAGAGGAGGGAGGCTGCCTGGGCCCACGTGGGGAGTGGGATTTCCATGTGCCCAAGGGCAGGCAGGGCTGCCAGTGTGCCCGCCAGCCGCTGTGGAGCAGGCAGTGTGCACACAGTGTGTGCGGCCAGAGTCGCTGGGGCAGCTGGCCTGTGGGGCCGGATGTGTACAGCTGGCTGGACCTCAGGCCTCCGGGAGCGGGGGCCCGGGACTGAGGACCCTGCACTCGCCTGTGCGGGAGCAGCAGGGGGCCCTGTGACGCAGCCCCCACGCCCCCCGCCACTGCTGGCCCCAGGGCTGGGCCGCTGGCCGCTGGCCTACAAAAGGCATTCTGTGCCCCGGAAGAATGACCCCGTTGTGTGGCAGGAGGGTGGCCGGGAGCCCCTACGGCTTCCTTCCCTCCCAACTTCCTGCTCGCCCCCCTCCTGGGGGCAGAGCCCCCACCTGGGGCCCAGCTGCTCCTGCCAGGCCCTGCTCTCCTGGCTGGGGGCGCCTTGTGGCCCCCCCCACCGCCTCCCGCAGTCAGAGCCCTGCTGTCCACCCGCTGCCCTCGCCAGGACCGCTGGCCCGTCCTGGGCTCAGCCTGGGCCTCTGCTGCTCCTCCTGCACGGCCTTCGCTGCCGGTGAGCAGCGGGGCCAGGTGGAGACCTGGGGGTCGGTGGCAGGGGGTCTGCATCGGCTTGCTCCAGCACCCTGGCTGGGTCAGCGCACTTGGGGGGTTGAGTGTCCTCCATGCCAGCCTGCAGCTGGGGTGCTGGGCTCAGCCAGCCCACTTGGCTGGCCCGCACCCCGGCAGCTGGTGGCCGTGAGTGGGTTTGAACTGCGGTCCGGGCCTTGTCCTCAGCCTCTGCTGGCCCCCGGCTGGGCCCGGGTCCCATGCACGGCGCCATCTGAAGGCCGAGGCCGAGCTCAGATTGAGGAAACGAGGCTGGGGTCCCCGTCCTCCTCTGAGCAATCTGTGCTTCGGCCAATGGGAGCGGCCTGTGGTCACAGGTGTCTGGGCGAGGGTGGGGGGCCGGGCGGTCCTGGGAAAGGGGAACTCAGCCACTCTGGCGAGTTCCCAGCTGCCTGGTGGAGACACTGGCCTCCTGGGCCCCTTCCCAGGCTTCCGTGGCCGACTCGCCCGCCACGCTGCAGCGCCAGGGGCCGCGGGACCCCGGGCCGGTTGGCCGGGGACTGGTGCGGCTGCCCCCGTGGTGGGACCTCTCGCCCGCCCTGGCTATGAGGCTGCAGCTGCTGGCCTCTCTTTCGGGAGGCGGCCTGGCCTGGTGGGCGGGGGACCACAGGTGGCTGGCAGGTAGGACCAGGCTGGGGTGGGAGGGGGCCGCTGGGGGCCTGGGAGGGGCCAGGGTCTCCCCTGAGGGGTGTGGCGTTCCTGGTGGGTATCTGGGCCAGGCAGGGGCAGGTGAGGACAGCTGGGTGGGGGCCAGGCGTGTCCCCGCAGCCCGTGACCTTCCCGGGCCCTGACGTGGTCGTCCAGCGCATGCCCAGAGCCTGGCGTGCTCAGGTCGTCTCTTTGGGGTCCTGAGTCTTCCCCTGGTGTCTGCACAGCAGATGTTGGGTGGGAGGGGAGGAAGACTGCCTCTTGGTTTCCTCGCCCCGAGGCTCCCTGGAGGAGGGCCTCTTGAGATCTGGCTTGCCCCTTCTTCACACGAGGAAACTGAGGCTCTGGCGGGCAGAGCTTGTCTAGCTGCAGGAGGCCTGGACCCGCTGAGGAAGCTCCATGGGGCTGGAGCTGCCCGGGGCCGGCCCGGGGAGGACTGTTGGCCCCGGCCCTGGCTTGGCCCTGGGTCTCGGCTCCCGCAGGGCGGCCAGGGAGCCCTGGAGGAGGCTGGAATCCCAGGGGGTCCCAGCCCCTGTGTCGTGCGGGGGGACCCGTGCCTGGCCCGCCTCACGGCCACCTGCCTTTGTCTTGGTTGCAAGGCGCTCTGTCCCGTCACGTTTGCCCTGTGCCAGGGCCCACGAGGGTCACTCGCCACGCTTTGCCAGTGCTCCTGTGAGGACATGCTCCGCTGTGCCCAGTTTTGAGGGGATGCCGAGATCCAGAGACACGACGTGCCGAGCCCAGAGCCACACCGCGGTTCAGGGAAGGGACTTGGCGGCACTTTGCCCGTCCAGGCCCCCCGAGTCCCTGCTGTCGTGATCGGTCAGGGTCCTGCCCCCACGTCTAGGGTGCCTCGCCGGCCTGGCCCAGCTTTTCTCCCGCCACGTGGATGGTGGTGGGTGCCAGGCGAGGCTGCTCCAGGCCGCCTCTGGGACCTGAAATGAGAGCCTGCTGGAGAGTGGGGCACCGGGCTGCCTGCCCCCCTGCCCTTTACAAGCCTTGCCTGTGTTCTGGAGTCAGGATTTCAGGGGCGGGCACCCAGGCTTGCTGGTGCCATGCACACGTCCCGGGGCTGGTGTCCCCCACCCTTGCCGAGTGACCGCGAAGGCTGGCTCCAGGTCCAAGTCTCTGAGCCCAAGCTTTCTCGAAGGCCCAAGGTTCCTCGAAGGCTGCGTCTTGCAACCGAGAGCCCTGCACAGCGGGGGGCTCTGCCTTCCTGATCTGGAGGTGTTGGTTACAGAAGCCGTGAGTGTGTGTGTGTGTGGCGGGCACTTTGGTTGTGTTTGGTGGCTGGGCCGAACATTCTGAGTGTCTTGCAGGCACGCTGCTCGTCTCCTCGGAGGGGACCCTTGTTCAGGCCACACATAGGAGATGCATGCAGGGTTTGGGGATCTGTCGATGTAGAACGTGCCCTTGGCTGCTAGGTATTTGGTCGATTTTTTTCCCCCATTGTCTCCTGCCTGGCCTCTCTTGGTACCGCCTCCAACTTTTTCCATTGTCTGGGAAGTCCTCCAAAGTGGCGTGTTAGCGTTGCGGGCATCATCGAGTCACTAGGCCCTGAGCAAAGACGGCTCCCTGAGTCGATCGTGTGCTTGTCTGAGCGTCTGCAGTTGGTGGCTGCCGTCCCGAGCGCGCCAGGCCTTCCCGCTCTTCTTGGGGCCTTCCTGCACCTGCGTCTACAGCCCGCTTGGCTCCAGGCAGGTGCAGGCTCTGCACTCAAGGCCTCTGACGGAGAGGCTGTCCTTTGCTGTCTTTCTGAAGGTGCAGGTGGCAGCTGACCGCCCGTGGGGCCAGGTGGCAAGGGTCCCCAGAGGTCCAGCAGGCCGCAGCTCCCCGGGAGGGGCTGTGCCCTGCTGCCCGCCCGGCTCTGTGGACGGCGTGTGGGTTTGGGGAATCGGGGTGGGTTTGGAGCCTCGAGGGGCGTGGTTCTGGGTCCCTGCTACTCTGTGTCATGTGCCGGGGGGGGGGTGCCGTGAGAGCTGGACACCCCTGCCTGCCTGGCTCGAGTCCCCCGGCCTTGGTGTGGCCCCGCCCCCAAAGCTGGGCCTCCTGGAGTCCAGCTGTCCTGGGCCAGGATCTGGTCACTGCAGCCTGTCGGCGTGGTGCTGCCCTGGGGGTGCGTGCCAGCCATCGGGCTGGACGGTGATGGGCAGCCCTGGTCCCCACCTCCCGTCCAGAGCTGCCCGGGGCTCGCAGCTCGCAGAGGCTATCTGCCCATGTCCCGAGGGCAGGCGCCAGCAGTGGAAACGTGCAGTCCCTAAGTCCCCCTCCCGCACCCTGGTCTTGGCCCCTCTTGGAGGCTGTTTGTGGTTGTTGGTGAGGCCGAGAAGGTCAGGAAGGGGCACTGAGGCAGGGGGTGCTGGGGAGGCGAGGAGGGGGTGGGCTTTGGGATTGAGGGCTGTGATGGGGGTCATGGGAGGCTCTGGTGGTGGCCGAGGGCACGGGGGTCCTACTGCCGAGTGACCAGGGCGGGGAGGGCACGCTGAGCCAGCCGCTGTGTCCTGGCCGCGGCCAGATCCAAGCGTGGCCTCTTGAGGTCCGTCTGTACAGAGGGGCTGACGGGGCCCTCACAGAGGTCACGGTCATCCAGGCCCAGGGAGGCTTTCCAGCTGCCATCCGGCCTGTCCGCCCCTGCCTGAGGCCTGTGCGCTGGGTGGCCGGGCTAGATGCTGCCGCGGGAAGTTGCCGAGTCCCTGCACAGGTTCTCGGCTTGTGGGGCGCGGATGTGGCCTGTCCCTGCGTACCCTCACTGCGAGGGTTTCCGCCAGCTTCTCCCTTCTGCTGCCGTGGCAGCCCCTGAAAAGTGCCTGCTGGGGGTTGCGGAGGGTCTCAGCCTCCTGGCCGCTGGCCCACGAGGAATGAGGCCATTAGGTCAGGGCCCTGGGACCATGCTCCGATGCTCTGTGAGGACGGGGTGAGGTTCCAGGGCCTCCCGGGCCTTGGTCCCCCGGTGCAGAGTGGGGACCCCCATCCTGTCCCTGCACTTGCTGGGGGCCTAGGGCGGGGACTGGAGAAACGGCCTGGCACGCAGCAGGTCCCCAAGGGGTAGCCGGGGTGGGGGTCAGATCTCAGCTTGGGGACAGTTCTGCTAGCTCGTGAGCCCCCAGGTGGGCCGGCTCAGTGGGACGTAGCCCGAAGGGGTGCCAAGGTGCAGTCTGTGCGGGGCCCCCACCAGGCTTTTAGCATGGGTGAATGGGGGTGATAAGCTGGACTGTGTGGGGGCCACCGTGCTGGCCCAGGCGGGAGGTGCCCCCGCCGTGGCGGAGACGGGGAAGCCCCGCTCCAGTTCTCAGTCTGTCTCACGGGAGCAGCCCTGCCTCTGTCTGTAGAGGCCCTGCCGCCCGAGCCTCCGCTCATGATAGGCACCGGCCTGGTGACTCCAGCTGAGTCAGTGTGGGGGGTGGAGGTGATCCTCTGCCCTGGGAGGACACCGAGGGGTCAGACTCGCAGCACACTGTGGCGGCGGGGTCTCCAGAAGCCCCCCAGGAGCCCCTTGGGTGCCGGGCTGGCTCTCTGCACCGCCAGGTCTCAGGCTTGGCCCTGCCGCACCCCTCACGTGGCTCTAAAGGGGCCGAGCGTCCATGCCCACATCCGAGAAATGGCGATGCTTGAAGGTGGTGGGAGGGCTGGGGACGTCCCGGTAGAGGCCAGCCCACATCAGGCCCCAAGGAGCCGCCCTGCTCCCTGGCCACCTGGCATCCTGGGACGGGAGGGCCCCCGGGACGGCTGCCCTTGTCTCCAGCACAGGAGGCCTGAGTATCTGCTGGGTGTCCCCGATGCTGCAGGGCTGCGGGAAACACAGAGCTTCAGACAGGCCGGGGGTGGAGGCAGCTGTGTTCCACGACAGAGCTGGGCGGCGGCCCCTGAGCCCGCGGAGCAGCGTGGCTCAGAATGAAACGAGCATCACTTCTTTTCCTGTTGAAGAGAAACCGCCTCAGCCAGCCCACAGGCTCGGGGGCCCCCTTGCCCCCCAGACGGCCGTGGGGCGGGCGGGGTTTCATCAGGAATTCCCCCACTCCCTGTGTCCCCTCCTCCGCCGCCTGGGCTGGTGCCCCAGAGTTGCTGGGGAAGGTTCAGGGGCACTGCCTGGACGGGAGGCCGTGGTGCCCGGGAGCCCCTGCCGGGCCCTGGAGAGGTGAGCGTGCTCCCGGATGCCCGCGCTCGTCGTCCCCACGGCGGAGGTCCCCGCTGGCAGCAGGTCGGGTTGGAACTCGGGGCCGGCCTCCCGGGCTGGCCTGGGGTCTCTGCGTGAGAGTGAGGAGTGCTGGGCGTCTGGTGGAGAGTGGCTCTGGAGCTGGGGGCGGGAGCACCCCGCCCTCCCAGCCCCTTCTTCACCCGCAGGTGGGACAAAGGGCTGCTCGAGTCCCCAGGCTCCCAGAGGGCAGGGCGGCCACCGGGGCTGTTTCCCAGACTCGAGCTTTGCCTTGAGGTTGCTCTGATTTCAGGTGGGGGGTGCACAGGCCACTGGCCGCCAGCAGGCCCTGCGTTTGGGGGTCTCCGCTTTGCAGAGGCTGCGGCGGTGACAGCATTGCGCGCAGGCTCAATGCTGCTCGTGGTACAGAATACAACTGCCGGTGCCGGAGACGCAGGTTTGGCTCCTGCATCAGTAAGATCCCCTGGAGAAGGAAATGTCAGCCCACTCCAGGACTGTGGCCCGGGAATCCCCGTGGACAGGGGAGCCTGGCGGGCTACAGTCCTCGGGGTCGCCAAGAGTCGGACAGACCGAGGGGCTGAGCACAGGCTCAGCTGCCCTGTGGCCCCCTCCCTGTGGCCCCCC
>SJYG01000155.1:2817599-2829779 GCA_006410535.1 Litocranius walleri | reverse complement strand
CCGTGTGGATGCGGGGGTGTGGGGGTGGGGGGCAGCAGGAGCCCGGCCCTGCCAGCGAGGGTCTGCGGGAGCTCCCAGCCGCTCACCCTGGACCTCCTAGTGCTTCCAAGTCCAGGAGATGGTGGGCGGCGGGGGCGGGTGGCTCCGGTGGAGCCAGGGGGCAGCTGGGCTGTGCCCAGGGCCAAGGGCCCCTGCACGCCACCCGCCCCCCAGCCCAGCAGCCCCCTGGCAGGCCGGCTGAGCCCTTCTGGGGCGCCGGCCCAGACCTGGAGAGGACGAGGGCCCTGTGTCCAAGTCCGCGCGCCCCTCGTCCCAGGCCGCGCGCGGTGCTCATGGCTGCCCCGCCCGCAGGCAAGCACTACGGAGTGTACAGCTGCGAGGGCTGCAAGGGCTTCTTCAAGCGGACGGTGCGCAAGGACCTGACCTACACCTGCCGGGACAACAAGGACTGCCTGATTGACAAGCGGCAGCGGAACCGCTGCCAGTACTGCCGCTACCAGAAGTGCCTGGCCATGGGCATGAAGCGCGAAGGTAGGCCTGCGGGCGCAGCCCTCCCTACGCGCAGCCCTCCCTGCAAGCGGCTCCTTTGCATACGTCGGATGACGGGGCTCTCACTCCCTGCAGAGGCCTCTGCTGCTGCTGCGTTGGCACGCATCCCTGGGGGCCGAGGTCTCTCACTCACTGACTTTTGCCTGAGCACCAGCTTCGCTCCAGGCTCTGGGGTTACAGGAGGGACACCCTTGGTCATGCCTGCTGGTGGCTCCCAGCCCCACTGGGGACAGGCATCCATCAGAACCTCTCCGAGGTCCTGGTGGGCCCTGCTGAGTGCGTGGGCTCTGGGGGGGGCTGCGGTGGGAGGTGGCGGCTCCACCTGGAACGAACCCCAGAGAGCGTACAGGCCGGTCCTGGGGCCTGCTTGTAGCCGCTCGGTAGGACGGTCCAGGAGACCTGGGGCTGGGGGCGGGCAGGGAGCTCTGGAGACCATCAGGACGGCTGGAGCATGCTGGGCGCCGGGCTGTCCTGGGTGCTGCTTTCTCCGGCAGATGGGGTGGGGGTGCCTCGCGCCCCAGATCCGCACAGTAGAGAGACTTGGGCTGCAGGCCTCTCGGCCTCAGGGCTGGGGCCGGGCTTTCTTGACAGCAGGTGTGTGCCGGGCGGTGGGGCAGGGAACGTGGGAAGCTGCTCCCCCGGGGTCACTGAAACTGTCCTGCTGTCCTGCCAGCCGGGGCCTGGGCCTGGGGCGGGCTCCTCCCGGCCCCTTGCCGTCTGTGGGCCTCGGTTTCCCTGGCCCAGGCTTGGGGGCTCCTGGTGGGGAGGCGCTGTCTGGGCTGAGGGTCTGCGTGTCCCTCCTACACTGTCTGCTCCACGGCCCCCACAGGCTGGTGGTGTGTGTGCCTCCCCCCACCACCATCCCATGGGGGAGCTGGGCGGCTGTCTCGTCACTGGGCACTGCCCTCTTGTGGAGGCTGCAATCTCCGTCTCATTCGTTTATCTCCTGGGCTCCAGGCCCTCTTGCTGACAACCCGAGACCTTAGCTGGGCCAGTGGTCTTGCAGGATCTGTGCCTTGAGGCCGAGAGGCGGTGATGGGCTGGGAGTCTCGGTGCTGGTGAGGGCCAGTGTGCCCATGGACCCTGCAGAGTGGCACCTCCTGGGCTCCAGCATGAGCTGCGGGCCAGCCTGGGCCTTGGTCTGTCCACCCAGCCTTCCTGATGAGGGTGCATGTTCCATAGAGACAGTGGCCCACCCTTCTGTGTGTGGGTGGAGAAACTGAGGCCCAGAGGGTCTGGGGCTTGGCCTCAGTCACATGTTGGGCTGGAACCGGGCCTGGCTTCCAGTGCTGACCTTCTTCCTCAAGGCCAGCAGGAGGGCAGAGGAAGTGTGTGCCTGGTATGGGGAGGCCTGTGTCCAGCCCTAGTTCCTGTGGCTGCCCCATGTAGTCAGGGTGGGCTTCCTGGAGGTGGTGAGTGCAGTGTTGTTCCTGAAGGATGGAAACTTGGGCAGGGGGCAAGCACGTGGTGGGCAGATCATCTGCACCTCAGTGTGGGTCAGCGAGGCATGGCCATCTGTCCATTGAGAGTGACCATCACACAGCCAGGAAGGCCCTCTGGGAGTGGTCAGTGCTGCCTTTGGGGAAGCCTGGGGCCTCTGGGAGGCCCTGGCCCTGCTGTGGGCATTGGGCAGTACTTGGGCAGGTGTCCAGCTGACCCCTGAAGAGTGGAGGGGTGTGCGGCAGACCTCGTGTCTGGATGGAGGGGACAGCAGGTGCAGAGGCCGAGGCCCCCAGCGGATGTGGCTCCTGCGGGCCCCACAGAGCGACTGGACATAGGTCCCCAGGGCTGTCTAGTCCAGTAAATGCTGACCCTCTCCTAAGGCCCTCTCAAGCTTTCCACTTGTGGGCCTGGGGGACACCCCGGTGATCTGTCCCCAAGGTCTGGGCAAGTGGAGGCAGCGTCTCCCACTCCAGTGGGGCTGCAGTCTCGGGTGTGGGCGGTCAGAGCTGCTCACCCCCTGCCCTTGCCCATGATGGCTGTTGGGGCACCTGTTGTGCCCGGAGCCTCTCTGGGGACCCTGCCTGGTCACATACACCCACCCATCCATGGTGACTGTCTGCTTACCCCCCAGGGAGGGAGGAGGCCTCAGGGCAGGGAGGGGGCCTCTGGGGCAGGGAGAGGGCCTGGGGGCTAGGGAGGGGGCCTTGGGGCAGCACCTGCAGATGGAGAGCGCAGTATGCCTGCCCTCTCTATCTGATGCATGAGTCTGGAGCGCTGGGCGCTGTCCTGCAGCACCTCGGCCCTAGAGGCCTGATTTATGGGCCATTAGATAAATACCTGATTCCATCAGGACCCACCTCCCCTCGCCTCCTGCTGGATTTATGTCACGAGCAGGCAGTAAAAACCCTCCTACACGGCCCCCTTATCCTCCCAACATGACGTTAAACTCTGCTGGCCTGAGAGCTGCAGGGTGGTGGGAGGCAGCTACGTCCGCCCCTGGATGCAGCGCCGTCTGGCCCCCCACTGCTGTGGGGGCAGCCCCACCGCCTTGCCCTCCGGAGGGGTGAGTGGTGGGCACCCATGGCCACGGTGCCAGCCCTGCAGAGGGCTCTGAGGCCAGCGAGGTCCACGCCAGGCTCCTTCCTCTGCCCCCGCCCTGCCAGGAGGGCTCCCCAGCAGGGGCAGGGCTTTGGCGGCATGACTTGGGGGCAGTGCAGTGCCCGGCGGTGGGGCCCAGCGTGCCACCCCAGCCCTGTCCAGCAGTGTGCAGGCTGTAGGCCCCCAGGGCCAGCCGGCGCCCTCCTAGCTGCAGCCCCGTGGCGGGCAACCACGCCAGCTGGCGCAGCACAACAGGCCCCCTGTGTGAGGCTTCTGGTCTCTTCTGGTGTGGCGGGACGCAGGCTCGGGGCTGGCACCCCGACTGGCTGCAGGACCCGAGGGGCAGGAAGGATGGCAGAAGGGAGGGGCAGAGAGCCCGCAGGGAGGGCTGGCTGGCAAGGGACGGCAGGTGACGGCTCCGTGTCAGCCTGCGGGGCCGGGGCCCCGGGTGGGCAGTGCCTGTGGGCCGGGCCTGTCCGCTGGCCGTGCGGCTGCACCCGGGCCTGTTGGCGCTCCTGTCTGAAGAGCACAGGCCGGTGTGCAGGGCTTCGCAACCTGAGAGGGGGACCCGGCTGGCCCCCGTCTGGGGTGAGAGCACCAGGCTGCAGGGGCCGCCCCACTGCCCCGCCTCGCTGCTCGCCCTCCTCCCTCAGGAAGGCCTCTCCCCTTTCCTTCCTGTGTCTGTCTGCTAGCTCTGAGCGGCGGGTGTGGAGACGGTGCCTGGTGTGTGTGTGCGCACGTGTGTGTGTAGGCGGGTGTGGCACCACGTTCCACTGCAGAGAGAGCCCTAGCCGGGCCCCCACCTCCCGTCCACCCGGGGCCTTGCTCCTCCCTGCCTGTGCATGGGGGTGTTGGCAAGCTCCCCCAAGGGAGGAATGTGGCAGGGGGCGTGGGGGGGGCGAGAGACTGGTGGCCACAAGATGGGTATGTGTGTGTGCGTGTGTGTGTGTGCCTGTGCATGTGTGGGTGAGTGTGTGAATGTACGTGTGTCTGTGTGAGTGCCGGTATACGTGTGTGGGTGCAAGCCTCTGTGCACGTGTGTGTGTGCACGTGTGTGTACACGTGTGTGTGCTGGTGTGCATGGGAGCCTGTGTGCACCTGTGGGTGTGTCTGTGAGTGTGCATGTGAGTCTGTGTGAGTGCTGCTGTGGGTGCGTGGGTGTAGGCCTGTGTGCGTGTGTGTGTGCATCTGTGTGTGCACGGGTGGGTGTGTCTGAGCGTGTGGGTGTGTGGGTGTAGGCTTCTGTGTGTGTGTGTGTGTGTGTGCATGTGAGTCTGTGGGAGTGCTGGTGTACATGTGTGGGTGTGAGCCTGTGTGCATGTGTGATTGTGTGTACATAACCATTCTCGTGTGCAGACTGAGGGGAAGGAGGGCCGGGTCCTCTGAGCTGGAGGCACCTAACTTGCCCTGTGGCCTCTGGCCGGGATGCCCCCTCTGCCCTTGAGAAGGGGCAGCCAGGCCAGAGCCACTGGTGAAATCCCATCCTTTCTGCCCCTCGGGTTCTGCAAAGGACAGGGGAAGTGCCCAAAGCAAAGGAGGCAGCAGGCCTGGGTTCCCCCACCCTGATGCCCCTCCCAGCTCTCGGCTCCCCAGGGGGCTGGCAGCAAGCACCGTGGCAGAGAGGGGTCCCACGCTGGAGTCTACTGACTGCGGGGACCCTGGCTGTGTTGGGGTGTTAAGCGCCCCTCCAGGCGCTGGCTCGGCTGCGGGGGAGCGTCGGCCCCAGGGGTTTTCCTGGGGATCCCAGTGGGGGGTCCGCGAGCTCTGCCTTCATGGCAACGTCCACCCCCGCCTCCGCCCCGTGCAGCCCCCGCCCCCACCATGGACTGGGAGGAGGACAAGGCCCTGTCTTGGCTGCCCCTCCTGCCTGAGGCCTCCCGCCGGTTGGATGTTGGTCACACATGACCACGTGTAAACGACAGCTGACCTGGTCCAGCAAGAATCCTAGCCACCCCTCCTGCTGCAATCTATAAGTAAAGCCATAATACTTACAGTGAGGGTGCTCACAGAGCTTCTCTAGTTAATTCTGCCCCCCACCCAAGGGGGCATCTCGAGTGCTGGGCCACCGCGTGGGGGGCGTGGGGGCGGGAGTTGCAAGCAGATGGAGGACAGTGCCTGTGGACCCCCGGGGCCGGGTGTCGTCAGTCTCACTGTGGGTGGCGGTGGTGCTGGGGCCCAGAGAGGCTTGGGGCTCACCCAGGGCAGAGCAGGTCTGACTCCCGAGCCGCCTGCTCTCCTGAGGGCTCAGCCATGAGGGCTGCTCTGGGCCTCAGTTTCCCAACTTGGTAAAATGGGCCTCCTAGCTCTGTCCAATCAGGGTCTCGGGGACACTGCTTGCCAGGGTTCTGAGTGCCCATCACCTGGCTGTGGTCTAGATGGACCCACGTGGTTGCCTCGCGCTGGGTCCATCCTTCTGGCCTGTGACCCAGTCCCCTGCACAGATGGTGACCTGAGGCGGTGCCCGGCCCACCCCAGCATCCACTGTGGTGAGGGTGGTGGGGGCCAGGCCGGCCAGCTTGAGCTTCCCACCCAGCCCCACCAGCTGTTAGACTTTGCAAAAGCGCCAGGCTTGCAAAAGCTCTGGCCCAAGGCCTTCTGCCCGGCTCCGTGGCCCAGCTGGTCTGGTCCGCAGCGTCGGCCGGCCCCTGTCTGGAGTCCGGCTGCACCAACGGAAAGTCCCTCGTTTGAGTCAGCATTCAGGCTTGGAGAGTGAAGCCCCTGGCAGGGGGCAGCTACGAGCAGCCATTTGTGGAGGCAGGAAGGAGGTTGGGCTGGCCCTTAGGATGCCCCACGGCCCGGAGAAGGGCATCGCTGGGTTCTGGCGTCTCCAAACGGTCGTTGGTGGGGCTGGCGTGGTGGAGAGGGATCGACATGGGCTGTTATGGAGCTGTGTGGGGCCCAGGGAGCCCCAGAGTGGGGCCCTTAGCCCCCAGGTTCAGAGAGCGGAGGCTCCCCTGGCCCCTGGGGGTGAGGGGCTGCGAGCAGGCCCTTCTGCACAGTGCGGCGGCCGTGTGTGCACCACGGCCCCCGCGAGTGGGCTTGCACAAGCTCCTGCTCTGTGCTGGGGCCCCTGGGGGCCCCGAGAAGCCCTGTCTGAGGTGGGCGCTGAGGGCACCTGGGGTGTTGAGGGGATGCCTCGGCCCGCTCTGGCTCAGCAGGGCAGGACCACGGGAGGGTGGGCTTGGGGGGCTTGGCGGGCGGCGGGGGGGACCGCCCAGTCCTGGTGCTGCTGCTGTTGCTCAGGGGTGTCTGGCTGTCTGTGGGGCTCTGCCCGATACGCCCAGGGCTCCGCTGTGAGGGTTCTGGGCTCTGCGGCAGCCCCTCTGGCCTTGGACTAGGCTTCTGTCCGCTGCAGACTCCCCCGACTGCTCTGGTCCGGGGTCCTTGCTGTCCCCAGCAGAGGCGGAGCGCTGGGGTCAGCCTGGGCTGCTGCAGGAGCTCCTCGGGGCTTTACGGGGCTCTGGGTGGGGTCCATAGCTGGGCTGTGGCTCAGTGACCCATTGGCCTGCAGGGTGACCTCAGGGAGGTCTCAGCCTCTCTTAGGAGAGGGCTGCCTGAGCTACACGGGCTCTGAGATCGAGGGTCTGTGAACTCCCAGCGTGGGGTGCCTGGTCCCCTCAGCCTTCCTCCGCATGCGTCTCCTTGGGGCGTGTTGAAATAAACCCTCCCCTCTCTCTCTGGTTCCCAGAGACCAGGCTGCCCCCATCTGCCCAGTCCTCCAGCCTCGTGCTGGACACCCCCTCGGCCTTAGCACGCTCCCTGCCCCTGCCTGGGCTGCCGTCCCTGCCTTTCTGTCCCTTCTACTGCATTGCCGCTTCTTCCGGGAAGCCGTCCTGGCTGTGCCTGCGTCCATAACCCATGAAAGCCCATGAAAGGGCTTCTCATTCCACCTTGGGATCCCTACTGAGCCGTTCACTTCCTGAGAGCGGGGCCCTGTCCTCCCTGGCCCTGGGTGGTCCTGGTGTGAACCGGGGTTGAATGAATTAGCGAGAGGCGGTGCACTGTGTTCTCAGAGCGCACAGCCCCCCGGGAGCGGGAGGCCGGGCTTGGGGCAGAGACGGGGCTGCGGTCTGGCCGGCCCTGAGCAGCCTCGCTGGCCCTGGCCCTGGCCAGCTGGCGGGCGCGCTGCTTGGGCCCCGGGGGCGGAGGCTGAGGCGGGAGCTGCGGGCTGACCGTGACCCCCCACCACCCCGCCTCAGCTGTGCAGGAGGAGCGTCAGCGGGGCAAGGACCGGGGAGAGAGCGAGGTGGAGTCGACCAGCAGCGCCAACGAGGACATGCCGGTGGAGAAGATCCTGGAGGCTGAGCTGGCTGTCGAGCCCAAGACCGAGGCCTATGTGGAGGCGAACGTGGGGCTGAGCCCCAGCTCGGTGAGCGCCCGCCCGCGCCCGCCTGCTCTGCTTTGGGGACGGAGCCCCGGGAGCACGCCTGAGAGGGGGTCCCCGCCATCACAGCCCCTCCTGGGAGCACGCCTGGAGGACCCCCTCATCACCCCCTACCTGGAAGCACGCCTGGGAGGGGGTCCCCGCCATCACAGCCCCACCTGCAGGGGGACCCCATCATCACCCCCCTGCCTGGATGGGGACCCCGTCACCCCTCCCTGGGAGCATGCCTGGGAGGGGGACCCCTTCATCGCCCCCCCTGCCTGGAGGGGGACTCCGTCATCACCCCCCTGCCTGGGAGTGCACCTGGGAGGGGGTCCCCGTCATCATACTCCACCTGGGAACATGCCTGGGTGGGGGTCCTCGTCGTCACACCCCCGCCTGGAGGGGGACCCCATCACCACCCCACCATGCCCCTGCACCTCCATGAGGCTCTCCTGCCAGTCAGGTGGGCGAGCTTTCGGTTGTTGGGTTCACAGCCCAGGACTTCACGGCTCCCTTCCAGCTTCCTGTTGCCTCTGGCCCATTGTGAGGCCAGGCCTGTGGGCAGCACTGGGCCTCAGTGTCGTCTGTGTCTCCATGTGGGTTCAGGGCGGCCCTGGGGTCCCCCCTGGCCTCTCCCCTCTGTTCTGTCCCTGCCTCACGTGGCCCGGACGCCCTGCCCACCCCCGCCCCAGGGCCCTTGCTCGTGCGGTTTCCACTGTTCTCCTTCGGCTTCAGCCTTGGAGTCGCTTCCTTGGGGAGCCCTTTCCCTCTCAACCACCTTGTGCCCCCATCATGGGGGCTCGGCGTCCTGACGCTTGGGGGTCACGGCACAGTGAGTGTGGTGGTTCGCTCTCCATCCTCGCCCATGGACTCTCCCCTGTGCCCGGCTGCGGTCAGGGATAGGGCCCTGCCATGCCCGTAGCTGCTTGATCATGACCCCCCCCCAGTCTCAGAGCGTGGGGGTCCTGTCTTGCCTGCAGTCTCAGGATACCCCGCTTCCTTGTCCCCCTGCGATGGGACACCCCAGGCTGCAGCTTCTCTCAGACCCCCACGCTGGCTGCCCCACCGTGTTGCCTCTTGTGTGCAGTGACCCCCTGCCCCGGTTTGACCCTCGACAGTCCCTCTGGTCTGTGGCCCGACCCCACCTGATGGCCTCTCCAGTCCCAGTGGGGAGCCAGGGTGGTGGCAAGGGCCTCACGATTGAGCAGAAACCCTGAAGGAAACATCAGGGGTCGACAGCGGTCTGCCAGGTTTTACTCTCGTCCAGTGAGGACACTGTCTGGGAGGAAACAAGTCTGCCTTCTGCGCACTCCAGGAATGCAGAACAGGCGGGCAATTTTGGGGACAGGCCGGTGGATTGGCCGGCAGGGCCTCTGCCCTCCTGTGGCTGCTCCTGGTGGATTGGCCTGGGTCCCCCTCTGGGGCTGGCTTGTTGGGCCCGTTCCCCCAGACCAGGGACACCTGTCTGCTCTGGCGGAGCCTCAGGTCCCAGCCTGGGGCCCCCCTCGGTCCCCTCCTAGGACAGGGAAGGCTCCGCCCTCTCTGGCAAGGGGCCGGAGCTCATGAAACTGCCGCTGAATGAGGCCTGTTTTGTCTTTTTGTGGGAATAAGGCTCAGAGAATTTAAGTACCTGCCAGAGTTGGACGGAGCTGGCTGGAGTTCAAGCTCCTCCCCCTGGGGAACCCCCTCCCTCCAGGCCTAGCTTCGCACTCCGGTGCACGTAACCTTTGCCCCCAGCTTATTAGGTATGACCCGGCACCTGCCTCTGAGGCCCTGGCCTACTCCGCCGGGCCTGCTCTGGGCCCCCTGGGGGCTCAGGGGGGGCTCCCGCTAGTGACCAGAGAAAGCCCGACCTCTGGGGCTTCAGCCCAGGACTGGCCGTCTTCCCAGGCCTTCTGACCTGCTCTCTGCAGCTCCCCGGACCCCCGCCATTAAGCTTGGCCTCCCACCCGTGGGCTGGAAGGGCATGGAGCAGGGTCCCTGAGGACTGGAGCCTGGCCCGGCTCTGGCTCGCTTGCTGCTAGGCGTGCCACTCGGGTGAGCTGGTCCTCGGTGCAGGCCAGCTCTGCTCGCGGCTGCGGTCATCTGGTGGACGGGATGGGTGTGCGATGTCTGGAGGGTGTGCTGGGCTTGGGCACGTGGCGTCTGGGTGCCCCGAGTGCTGGGCTTCTGGTCGGTCCTCCCAGGTGGAGGCGGGAATGCTGTGTGGGCTGGCCCTCTGGGGCTTCGGTGTGCCGGTGACTTTGGGGGCGTCTGGGCGCTGGCGCCTTCCACCCCTTTCCCCTGGCTGGCTGTGTGCCCTGGAAGCCGCTTCTCCCGCAGCCGCAGGTCCTTCTTCTGCACGCCGGTCCCGTCCGCCCCGCCGGCCTCGGTGCCCCTCTGTCACAGGCCTCCCGAAAGAGCCCTCAGCAGGCCCTTCATGGCAGGACTGTTTAGACTGCGCGCTGCAGGAGGGCACATGGTTTCTATCAGGGCAGCCCCTCCGCCTCCCCACCCCGTTGGGGGATGCCTGGCCCACGTGGTTCCTGCAATGAGGCGCTTCCGCTTCCGCTGCCTGGGCCCCACCCCCCCAGGGCCTGCCGGGTTCTCCATTGGAGCCCGTGGGCTGGAGCCTGGAGCCACTGAGGCTGCCCGGGAGCCCCCGTTTGTGAGGATGACCGGTGTCCCCTTCTGGCTAGGGGCTTCCCATGTGGCTGAGTGGTAATGAGTCCGCTGCATTGCAGAAGACATGGGCTCGATCCCTGGGTCAGAAAGATGCCCTGGAGGAGGAAATAGCAACCCACTCCAGTGTTCCTGCCTGGAGAATCCCACAGACAAGAGCCGGGTGGGCTACAGCCCATGGGGTTGCAAGAGTCAGACAGGACTAAATGACTGGGCACGCACGCACATGCCTTCTGACCAGAACTTTCTGGAAGGGCTTCAGATGCACCCTTGTGTATGTGCCACATCCAAATTTGGGAAGAAGCACCACCACCAGAGGGGCTGACTCGAGGTCACCTGGCATCGGCCCAAGGGCTGCGGTGGGTCATGACCTGGTGACCTTTCTGTGGCTGCTGGACAAGTGGCAGCAAGCCGAGTGCCTAAAACAAGGCAGATTTTACTGCCTTACACTTCTCGAGGCCTGAAGCCTGAGATCTGTGTCCCTGGGCCAAGTCAGGGCATCCGCAGGGCTGGCCCTCTGGGGGCTAGGGCTGGGGGCCACGCCCCGGCCTCTCCAGCTCTGTAGGTGCCTCGGGCCTGGCTCTGGCCCTTCTTCCACGTTGGGGCGGCAGCTATTCCCTCCTCGACCTTGGCCTTGGCCCTCACGTCCTCCCTGCCCTCTGACCTTCCCCCCCAGCAGGGGCTCTGTGACATCCCCGGGCCCTCCCACACGTTCCAGGGTCACCTCCCCTCAGAACTCTTCACTCAGCCGAGCTCGCCGAGTCCTTTGTGCTGGGGTTCGGGGGCTGAGGTCGTGGGGGTTGTGGGGGCGTGGGTCAGCCCCCACCGCCAGGTTGGGCGTGTAGGGGCCTGATCAGGGGCCCTGTTCAAGGCATGGTGCTCACCCCGGCGCCCCTCCCCAGCCCAACGACCCCGTCACCAACATCTGCCAAGCCGCTGACAAGCAGCTCTTCACGCTGGTGGAGTGGGCCAAGCGGATCCCGCACTTCTCCGAGCTGCCCCTGGACGACCAGGTCATCCTGCTGCGGGCAGGTGAGCGGTGAGCAGCGGGCCTGGTGGGGGCGGGGCGGGGGCGGGGCCCTGATCCTGCTCAGTGGGGTCCTGGAGGCACGGGGGATGAGGCGTAGAGAGGGAGTGGGGGGCGCTGCTGGGGAGAAGGCCTGGGGACACAGTGCTGGGGAAGGGGCCTCAGAGGGGGCAGTCTTGCTGGGCCCGGTTCTGCCCCTTGACGAGGTCTCCTCAGCCTCCTGAGCCCTGGTGCTTTGTCAGCGGCTGTCCATCCACGATGGGCCCAGGGGTGGGGGAGATGGTCCCTGGAAGAGCTTTCACTGACCGGGGCACAGACCCCAGCCCCAGAGGAGACGGGAAGAGATGCCGACCTGCGGGGTGGGGCGGGGCCCTGGGTCCTCGTGCTGAGCGGGCAGCCTCTGTCTCCCGGGCTCTGTGGAGCCAATACTACCTTCGTGGGGGTTGAGTCGTGACTGAACAGGATCACCCTTGTGCCCCGGGCACAGCCACCAGCCCGGAGCCTTTGGGGCAGCGGTCACGGTCACAGCCACCACTGCCGAGTGCTCCGCGGGCTCCGGGCTGGGTCGAGACGGCTCGCGCGTCTGGTTTGCAGGAGCGCACGCGCACGGGTCTCGTCTCTGCCTCCCCCAGCCCGGAGCCCACGCCGCGTGTGCCGGGGACTCGCGGAGAGGGCGGCGGCCCCCCTTGGCTCCGGCACTCCTGGGCTCCATCATTTACTGTTTCGTGGAACCCCTCAAACGCTAGCTCAGGGAGTTTGCGGTGGGGGCTGCCTCGCGCTCCGTGGCAGCAGCGTCTGGCACGTACAGAGAGGGACTTCCCGGGCCCCTGAGTGTGGAGGGCCCGGGTTAAGCAGCTGCGGGGGCTGCTCTGCGGGGGACTTAAGGGTCAGTGCTCGGGAACCGCCCTTCTGTGGAAGGGTCACGGGCTCGGGGTTCCACGGAGGCCCTGCCTCGAGAGGGTGCGAGCTGCCTCCCGGGTGCCCGGTGGGGGCCGGGCCCCGGAGCCCTGCGGGTGGAGGAGTCCCTGCACCTGCT
>SJYG01000155.1:2779385-2798318 GCA_006410535.1 Litocranius walleri | reverse complement strand
GAGGGGAGGGGAGGGGAGCGTGGCGGGCGCGGTGGGTCGGGGCGGGCTGAAGGCCTGGCCTGCAGGCTGTCTCTCCCCCGGCCCGCCCGCCGAGGTCTCTCTCTAGGCCCTTGTTGCATTGCCTGAGCCCCTTGCCCAGGAATGAGAGCCCGCTGGGACGGGCCTGACCCCAGGTACAGAGCTCAGCTTTTGTATTTTGACTAGAAAGGCCCCAAACCCAGCCGACAGAGGAGCAGCCTGGGTGCCTGGGGTGAGGCTGGGCCACGGCGAGGCGCTTGTGGACACACGGGGGATGGCGGGGGCTCAGCTTGGCACCCCCAGGCGCCACCGTGTATTATCTCTTGTGGGCTGAGCTCTGGGTTTCCAATAGATCACCCCCACCCCTCCCCGGCAAGTTCTGGGTCAGCAGGACCCAGGCTGGAGGTCTCAGGACCAGGGACTTTCCCAATAGAGAGGCAAGGTTTCCTGATATGTCTGGGGCTGGGTGCGGCTGGGTGTGAGAGGGGAGCTTGGAGCACCCTTATGGAACCCGTAGTGGGGTCTTCAGAGCCTCTATCAGCGTCTCAGTGTGGGGCCAGGGGCCAGGAGAAGCGCCCTGCTTCGGCCTTATTCCCCTCACCCCATCCCTGGGAATGCAAGTGTGGGCCCTGGAGTCACAGGTATCAGCTCCCCCTACCCCCGCCCCAGAGAGGAACGTCCTGGGGGACATGGACGGTGGGCCCCTGGGCTGCAGGGCTTTGGGTAGGGCAGGTTGAAAGGAAAGGTCTGGGGATTTGCCAGTGAGCACAAATTCGGTGACCTTTGGGCGCAAGAAATAAGTGACACTTTGATTAAAAGAAAAACTGGTAAAAAAGCCAAGACAAAAGTGAAAATGGGCTCAGAGCAGACGGAGTGTTGACGGAGGGTCTGTGCTGAGCGGGTCCTCTCTGGGGCCAGCTGTGTGCCCACGGCAGCCAACAGTGGGTGCTGCCTGGGGCATGTGCTGAGGACCCAGAGGCCTGAAGCGCTGATTCTGCCGCGGCTTTAGGGGCCTGGAGCCTGTACAGTCAGCCTGAGGGAACCGCCTCTGTGCAGCTGCACTGTGGGTCAGTGGAGCATGCGTGAGTGGGGCTGGCTGGCTGCTCTTGCTCTCCCTCCGACTTTGGTGGTTTCTTTCTGTTGGATCCACCAGGACCTCTTTTAGTTCAGTTCAGTTGCTCAGTCGTGTCTGACTCTTTGCGACCCCACGAATTGCAGCGCGCCAGGCCTCCCTGTCCATCACTGACTCCTGGAGTTCACTCAGACTCACGTCCATTGAGTCGGTGATGCCATCCAGCCATCTCATCCTCGGTCGTCCCCTTCTCCTCCTGCCCCCCTCCCTCCCAGCATCGGAGTCTTCTCCAGTGCGTCAGCTCTTGGGGCTCTAGAAATCCCACAAGTCCCTGGACACCCTCTCCTACTCCTCTAGCCACTCCCGCCAAAGCCCTGGCCCTTCTGTTTGCAGAGTTACAACAGCTTGTAAAGCTGGGTTGCAGTTCTCTTGGTCAGGGGGTGGCGCTCTCTAATTATTGCAGGTGGTTGCTGTTCAGTTGCTAAGCTGTGTCTGACTCTGCGACCACATGGATTACAGCACACCAGGCTTCCCTGTCCTTCCCTTTCTCCTGGAGCTTGCTCAAACTCATGTCCATGGAGTCAGTGATGCCATCCAATCATCTCATCCTCCGTCGTCCCCTTCTCCTCCTGCCTTCAATCTTTCCCAGCATCAGGGTCTTTTCCAATGGGTCAGCTCTTCGCATCAGTTGGCCAAAGTATTGGAGCCTCAGCTTCAGCATCAGTCCTTCCAATGAATATTCAGGGCTGATCTCCTTTAGGAGGGACTGGTTTGGTCTCTTTGCAGTCCCAGGGGCTCCCTCGAGTCTTCTCCAGCAGCACATCAATTCTTCGGTGCTCAGATTTCTTTACAGCCCAGCTCTCACATCCACGCATAACTCCTGGGAAAACCACAGCTTTACTATGTGGATCTTTGCTGGCAAAGTCTCGTCTCTGCTTTTTAATGTGCTGTCTAGGTTTGTCATAGCTTCCTTTCCAAGGAGCTGCTGCTGCTGCTGCTAAGTCGCTTCAGTCGTGTCCGACTCTGTTCGACCCCTTAGACGGCAGCCCACCAGGCTCCGCCGCCCCTGGGATTCTCCAGGCAAGAACACTGGAGTGGGTTGCCATTTCCTTCTCCAATGCGTGAAAGTGAAAAGTGAAAGTGAAGTCACTGAGTCGTGTCCAACTCTCAGCGACCCCATGGACTGCAGCCCACCAGGCTCCTCTGTCCATGGGATTTTCCAGGCAAGAGTACTGGAGTGGGGTGCCATTGCCTTCTCCGTTCCAAGGAGCAGGCATCTTTTAGTTTCATGGCTGCAGTCACCGTCTGCAGCAATTTTGGGAAATTCCTCGATTCTGCAACTTGAGCATTTATCAAACCAAAATGACTTACTCATTGATCAAGTTCAATAAAGCCTTTCTTTGTGCACAGAACTTTGTGGATTGTAACTTTGAAATAAGTTGGAATCAAGGAAAGATGCATTTCGTGATCTGTCACCTGCCAATAGCTTTCCTTGGCTTGTGGGGCCGCAAGTGAGGCTGACTCCAATGAAAGGTAACCTCCTTGAAGTATCGGATGGCTGTGAAACTCACCACAACTGGAGGCATTCGGTCCCCTGCCCCAGAGAAGCGCATGCCTGCCTGGGTACCTGGAGTTTCATGTACCTGGAATGAAGGGGAAACATCACCTGTGCCTCCAGCTGGCTTGATGGCAGAGACGGGCCGGGCCATCAGCTCCCTGTCCACCACCAGAGGGCAGCATTGCCCCACCGAGCGCCCTTCACCGCCAAGCCTGTTGGCGGGGCTGATTGACTAAGCCCTGCCGTCTCCCTGGCAACCGTCTCCAGCCCGGCCTCTTCCGGCGCCCATCCTGCAGCGCTGCTCTGTGATGGACAGGGGCTGCCCCTCTGCTCTCTGTCCGTGCCTGGGCCAGCGGAGCTGCCCGAGTAAGGGCCCCGTAAGAGCACCTCTGATTTCCTCTTGGCCGAGGGGCCCTCCTTTCCCCACCTCCTGTTCTGGAAAGGGAGAGGGAACTTTCAGAGCCAGCTGCAAAGGCAGCGATCCCCTCACACCCCATGGAGGGGAGTGGGCTGGGGAGGGGCACCGGCTGCCGAGGAGTCGGGGCGCAGAGTGCAGGGACCACGGGTGTTTGGGACCCCAGCTGCTTCTGGATCTTGTCCAGTGGGAGCCCCTCTGTGGCCAGACTCGGCAGCGGGAAGTGATGATGGATTTTGACCACGCTGGACCCAAACATGATACCCCAGGCTCGTCCCTGAGGCCTGCAGAAAGGCTCAGGTGGGCGCCTTCCCAGTTCAGAGTGAGTCGGGGGAGAAGGGGGGTCACGGATACGCAAGAGCCGCAGAAGGGGTCGAGCAGCTGCACCGGGTGAGGGCTCAGGACCATCGGTCTCAGCCAGCTCTGAGGAGTCAGCGTTAGGGCCGGGTGAGGAACCTCTCTGGACGGCACGGTCAGGGCAGACCTCGGTGAGAAGTCAGGGAAGGACAGCCCGGCCTCCCGCTTCCTCGCCCAGCTTGGCCTCGCCGACACTCACTCTGAGCGGGAGGCAGGCGCCCAGCCTCCCCTGTGCCTGCGCCGCCTGCTGCGCTGCCTGTGAGGATGGCTGAGGGTGGGCTTGCAGGCCTCAGGTGGACCTTGCTCCCTGGGGCTCCCCCTCGTCCGCCCAGGGTGCCCCAGGACCCCAGCACAGGGCCAGGCGCCCAGCAGGGCCGATCGTGTGACACGGGGTTGGGTGCAGACTCCAGAGAGTGGAGCTGTGATTCAGGAACCTTCTCACGGCGCCTGCATTTCAACAGGACGGTCATGGGTCATGCTGGACGAGTCTGAGACTCCAGGGCAAAGGCAATGATGGTCAGCCCCGGCTACCCATCCATCTGTTCACTTGCTCAGCAGTTGCTGCCCTGGGCTGGCTTGGGGAGAGCAGCATCTGGCCCCATACAGTGCAACACGTGGCTGGAAATTTTTTAGTTGCCACATTAAGAACTATGTGAATTTTATTAATATATTTTATTTAACCCAATATGTCAACCCGTTATCATCTCAACATGTGGGCCGTCTAAAACTCATTGATGAGCTATCTTACACTCATTTACTACCCAGGCTGAGGTTTGGTGGGTGTGTCACACCTTCAGCACTTCTCGACTTGTGTAAGTCAGAGTTCAAGCTCTCAAAAGCCACAGGCGGCCAGGGCTGGCATGCTGGAGAGTGGACGTCCAGAACACGGCCTTGGGGATGCATGCAGGCAGCCAGCATGGGCCGATCTGTGCCAGGAGGGGGTCACAGGACTATGGGAATTCAGAGGGGGAGGAACAGCCAATGGGGAGGGGCTTGGAGGACTTCCAGGAGGAGGCATTGGGGCTGGGCATGGAAGGATAAAGAGGAGTTCTTGAGGTACAAAGGCGGGGACAGACAATCTTCTAATTTTGTTCCTGATTCCCAAGATAGGGTCTGAAGAAATCAAGCACTTTCACTGACTTCCCACCAGGTTCTCCTGAAGGAGCCACTGATTTAAGTCTTCTTAGTTCCAGGACTTCCCTGGCGGCCCAGTGGTTAAGCCCATGTTCCCAGTGCAGGGCGTCAGGTTCGGTCCCTCATCAGGGAGCTAAGACCCTGCGTGGAGCAAGTAAGACCCCAATAAATGAACACTTAAAAAACCCGCTTCTTTCTGCCCCTTCAGTTCAGTTCAGTCGCTCAGTCGTTTCCGACTCTTCGCGACCCCATGAATCGCAGCACGCCAGGCCTCCCTGTTCATCACCATTTCTCAGAGTTCACTCAGACTCACGTTCATCTGCTGCGCTGCCTGTGAGGATGGCTGAGGGTGGGCTTGCAGGCCTCAGGTGGACCTTGCTCCCTGGGGCTCCCCCTCGTCCGCCCAGGGTGCCCCAGGACCCCAGCACAGGGCCAGGCGCCCAGCAGGGCCGATCGTGTGACACGGGGTTGGGTGCAGACTCCAGAGAGTGGAGCTGTGATTCAGGAACCTTCTCACGGCGCCTGCATTTCAACAGGACGGTCATGGGTCATGCTGGACGAGTCTGAGACTCCAGGGCAAAGGCAATGATGGTCAGCCCCGGCTACCCATCCATCTGTTCACTTGCTCAGCAGTTGCTGCCCTGGGCTGGCTTGGGGAGAGCAGCATCTGGCCCCATACAGTGCAACACGTGGCTGGAAATTTTTTAGTTGCCACATTAAGAACTATGTGAATTTTATTAATATATTTTATTTAACCCAATATGTCAACCCGTTATCATCTCAACATGTGGGCCGTCTAAAACTCATTGATGAGCTATCTTACACTCATTTACTACCCAGGCTGAGGTTTGGTGGGTGTGTCACACCTTCAGCACTTCTCGACTTGTGTAAGTCAGAGTTCAAGCTCTCAAAAGCCACAGGCGGCCAGGGCTGGCATGCTGGAGAGTGGACGTCCAGAACACGGCCTTGGGGATGCATGCAGGCAGCCAGCATGGGCCGATCTGTGCCAGGAGGGGGTCACAGGACTATGGGAATTCAGAGGGGGAGGAACAGCCAATGGGGAGGGGCTTGGAGGACTTCCAGGAGGAGGCATTGGGGCTGGGCATGGAAGGATAAAGAGGAGTTCTTGAGGTACAAAGGCGGGGACAGACAATCTTCTAATTTTGTTCCTGATTCCCAAGATAGGGTCTGAAGAAATCAAGCACTTTCACTGACTTCCCACCAGGTTCTCCTGAAGGAGCCACTGATTTAAGTCTTCTTAGTTCCAGGACTTCCCTGGCGGCCCAGTGGTTAAGCCCATGTTCCCAGTGCAGGGCGTCAGGTTCGGTCCCTCATCAGGGAGCTAAGACCCTGCGTGGAGCAAGTAAGACCCCAATAAATGAACACTTAAAAAACCCGCTTCTTTCTGCCCCTTCAGTTCAGTTCAGTCGCTCAGTCGTTTCCGACTCTTCGCGACCCCATGAATCGCAGCACGCCAGGCCTCCCTGTTCATCACCATTTCTCAGAGTTCACTCAGACTCACGTTCATCGAGTCGGTGATGCCATCCAACCATCTCATCCTCGGTCATCCCCTTCTCCTCCTGCCCCCAATCCCTCCCAGCATCAGAGTCTTTTCCAATGAGTCAACTCTTCCCATGAGGTGGCCAAAGCACTGGAGTTTCAGCTTTAGCATCATTCCTTCCAAAGAAATCCCAGGGTTGATCTTCAGAATGGACTGGTTGGATCTCCTTGCAGTCCAAGGGACTCTCAAGTCTTCTCCAACACCACAGTTCAAAAGTATCAATTCTTCAGTGCTCAGCCTTCTTCACAGTCCAACTCTCACATCCATTCATGACCACAGGAAAAACCATAGCCTTGACTAGACGGACCTTAGTCGGCAAAGTAATGTCTCTGCTTTTGAATATGCTGTCTAGGTTGGTCATAGCTTTTCTTCCAAGGAGTTAGCCAGTGCTAATATTTTTCCATATTCTAGTAACAAACCCTGAGGCCTAGAGGTTCAGCTACTAGGAGGCTTCTGCGCTCAGCCGTGTCTGGCCCTTTCCAACCCCAGGGCCTGCAGCCTCCCGGCTCCTCTGCTCACGGAATTCTCCAGGCAAGAAGACGAGTGGGTGGCCATTTCCTCCTCCAGGGGATCTTCTCCACCCAGGGATCGAACCGAGTCTCCTGCACTGACTGGCGGGCTCTTCACTACTGTGTCACCTGGGAAGACTGGGTGGGTAGTAGGCGAGACATAAGCCTTAGCTGGGTCTTAGAGCAGTGGCCGCAGGGACGGCGTCGCCTGGCCCTCCCTCTGCTTTATGAAGCCATGTGCACATGCCTGTTGCATCACACAGGGAAGGAGGTGCAGGTGGGGATTCCCAAAACCCGTCTGGAACTGGGTGCCATCCCTGGGTCCCGCTCAGGAAGTCTTCCTTAGGTCTAACTGGAATCTCTCTTGCTGCTGCTGGGGTCCCAGGCGAGGCTGCTTTGCAGGACTGCTCTGATGCCGCCTCTCCCACAGCTATCCCCAGGGACCAGCCTGGAGAGCTGCCGTGTTCATGGAAACCTTTAGAAGTGAACCTTCCAAATGTGTCTGCAAAGAGTCAAAAGACTGAGCCTTCATGGGGGCATCTCTGGAGAGGTGACCGGTGTGGGGCAGCTCTGTGGGAGCAGAGCCACATTCCCACTGCTCTCCTTCCTGTAGGGAGAGGGGTGCACTGGGGTGACGCTCTGTTGCTCCACTTGATGGGGCAGCAGGAAGGCCCCTGCTTCCTGAAGCCTCCCTCCCGTGTTGTCTGGAATTGAGCTTCCGGCTCCGTTCTGGGGCATTTGAGCATCACCCTTCGCCCTCGCAGATGCTCACTGCCTGTTCCAGCACTGAAGCGGCCCCTGTCATTCTCCTCGGGGGTCCCAGGGGCGGCTGGGGCAGGGAACACAGCAAAGGGTGCTCGTGGCATGGGGAGCTGAGGGAAGAGCCTGTGGGTGATCAGCCCTGGCCTGGTCCCCGAGGCCTGGGCCTGGGTCCTCTGCTGAGAGGTGGGCTACGTGGGAGCCCGCACAGCCTCTGTCCTTTCACCTCTGGCTCAGCCGGTAAAGCGTCTGCCAGCAGTGCGGGAGGCCTGGGTTCGTTCCCGGGGTTGGGAAGAGCCCCTGGAGAAGGAAATGGCAACCCACTGCAGTGCTCTTGCGTGGAAAATTCCGTGGACGGAGGAGAGTGGTGGGCCACAGTCCGTGGAATCACGGAGTCGGACACGACTGAGTGGCTTCACTGGCCCCTTGTCACCTGAGAGATGGAGGTTTCAGCAGCACAGCCTTTCCCTCACACCTGCCACGTGTCTGGCGGGTTTCTTCCCCTTCTGCCTCCTCAGCTGGGGCTCGTTTGGGCACACTGCCTCCCCGGGTGGCGCGTAGTGGGTCAGGGTCGCTGTGCAGTAAAGAGCTGACTCAGCAGACTCGGGTTGCCTATACCCTGCATGCCCAGGGAAGGCCAGGCCGTGGCTCAGCTCCCGGGAGGGACCTCTGGACCCTCGGGACATCCTGTTGATAAAAGCATCTTTGTCTACCTGCTCCAGGCCACGCCAGGGAGTCTATGAAATGATGGGGTTTGTGGGGGATGCCTCAGGGTCTCCGATATCAACCAGCCTTCTGCAGGGGCTGGAAGCTAAAGTCACCTACATGGGCAGCCAGGCTTGTCTTCATGACCCATCTCCAGGGCACCAAAGCTCAGGGGTCTCCCTGGCTGGCACCCCTCCCATGACGTCACACAACCTCTGGGAGGGGCTGGTGCCTGGTGTCCCTGGCACCTGCCCCCACGCAGACCCTCCCAGGGCTGGTTTTTCTCTGTCTGTTTGGGCTCATAAACCTTAACCGTGAGTGTGGCTGCCTGGCTGAGTTCTGCGAATTCCTCCAGCGGCTCCTGGAGCCTAGGGTGGTCTGGAGCCCTGGGGGCCAGGGTCAGCTGCCTTGTTGACTGGCCCTGAGGCTGGGGAGGGGGAGCCTGTCCCGTCTCTGTCACACGGGCAGTCTGTGTCCAGAGGCCCCTGCAGGATGTCTTCAGATGCTGGGGCCCTTCGACCTTTGACCTTGACTCCTCTCCTGTCCTGCTCTCAGCTCTGCCCACCAGGTGTCCACGTGGTATCCTGCATTCCCCGGGGAGAACCGAACTGTTTCTAGGGGTGGGGGATCCTCCCTGAGTAGGGCTCCTGCCGACCAGGGTGGGGGCACAGCCTTAGCCCCCCATTCTGAACCTGGAAGCACCTAGGACGAGGGGGGCCCCTGGGAAGATGGGGCTCCGTGTGTGCGGGTATGTATGTGTGTGTGCGTGTGTGCGCACGTGTGTGTGGGTTCTGCCTTGTCTGGGGCAAGGGCTGGGCTGGGCTGCAGCGCCTCTGGGAGCACCCCCCCCACCCCCAGCTCAGGGGAAGCTCCGGGAGGCCTGTGCTAAGGCTCTGGTGGCGTCCAGGAGATCGGGGAGGCCTGACCTTCCCTCCGGGGGCCCCGTGTGCCAGTTCCCCGAGTCGTGCCTCGGGCCCCGACGCTGGGTCTGTCCAGGCTGCTGTTCCTGTGCTGTTCGGCCTCTGTCTGCGTCTGGGACGGACGCTGGCCCTCCTGCCAGGCCCCGCCCCTCGCCCCCGGGGCCCTGTGCGCCTGTGTTCAGGTGAGCTGGTCCAGGTGCGGCTGACCCTGATGCCAGCCCTGGGGGAGGCTGCTGGGCATGAAGGGCCCTGGACTCCACGGAGACAGGAGCTGGGAGCGCCCCGGGGCCGGCCTGTGCCTGGAGCTTGGTCTTAGCGCCCTGCTCTTTCCCAGGCCGTGGCCTGCACTTGGCCCCCGCCCTGGCCCAGGCCCCGCGTCCAGGGATGGGCACTGCCCACGGTGCCCTGTGGTTTGGGACCCGGGGCCTGGCTGGAGACCGACGCCTCCCCCCGGCCTGCAGCCTGGCCGCCGCCCCCGCCCTGCCACGTCGCCGCTTCCACCCCAGCGGCAGGAAGCCACGAGCACGCTCTTTCTGTAACGTTTTGGAGGGCTGCTGTTGCAGGAAACATCTGGCCGCCGTCCAAGGAACATAATAAGAGAGAGAGAGGGCGAGAGGGAGTCGGGGAGGAGGCAGGGGCTAGGGAGGTTTGGAAAAACCATCTGATTCCACTTTGCAAAGACAACTGCAGTTATGTCTCTGAGGGTTTCGAAGTCACTTCGGATTCAAACCATGCCGGGTGACGTCAGTGGGAAAAAATGAAGCTCGCCCTGGTTCTGGGACACACACCACATGAAGTCGGTCCCAGCAAGCTCCCGGCCCACGAGCCAGGACAGCGGATGGCCCACAAGGGTCTTTGCAGAAAGGCAGGAGCCGCAGGGGCAGGGGCCGAGGTCTGCCGCCCTGGGCGTCCCGGGCTGTCCGGCCTCAGCTCCGTGGCCTGACCCGGGGGGACAGGAAGGAAGCAGGAGGAGGGGAGAGTGAGACCATGGATGGGAGACAGATCAAGGTCAAAGGGAGCCCCGTGCAGTGTCCTGCATCTGAAGACATCCAGGGGCCTCTGGACCCAGCACTGCCCACGTGACACAGCCCTGGGCCCCTTCAGAACAGTTCAGTGTGTCCCACCCCTGCCGAGAGTGGAGGGCTGGCCCCGGCATGGAGAGAATCCTGGCGTTGCTGGGCCTCCAGCCTCGACATCGGGAGGGTCCCCCGGGCTGTGGGGGTGTCCTGGGCCTCAGCAACCCCACCACGAGCACGTTCAGGCCCCCACACTTTGCAAAGTCAGCCTTGCAGCTTGGTGCCGAAGTCTGGGACCCTCACGGTGTCTGTCCGCTGCTCTCAGCTACCATGGGCACTAGAGGGGGAGTGAGGAGGACCCACCCCGTCCCTCCTGCTTGGGGATGCTCTGGTGAGGACCCTGCCCCTCCGGATGGGGGCTCCAGGGGTCCCAGAACACAGCAGGAGCTGACGTGGCCCTGGCTCCACAGGACAGGGTACGAGGCCCCCTTCTCCAGAATTCCAGGGGCTCCGTGGATACTCCTCAACCCTGACAGAGCCTGGGCCTCGGGACAAGGTCACCTCAGCCTCAGAGCCCTCGGTCCTTAGAGGGAGGACCCCCCCAGGGAGGAAGGGCCTCCTGTCACTTGCAGAGCCCCCAGGGGCACACGCCCTGGCCCCCGCGGAGTCCGCCGGGGTCTGAACGGTGGCCTGGCCTAGATGTCGTCTCCACATTTGCTTTCCCAAGTGCGTTTTGAAAGAAACTCTGCAGAGAAGCCTGGTGACGGTGAGGCTGGGTGGACACCGGCTGGAGGAAGGCAGATTCCAATCGACCCGCGTTTGGTGGCAGCCGATGGTGCCAGGCCCGAGGGCAAGGGCCCAGGGCCCGCGGCCAGCCTCCAGGTCGCCCCTGAGCAACCCCGCTCCGAGGGGCCCACTTTGTGGAGAGGAGGTGGGCCTCCTAGGGTGCGGGGGACTTGCACGGGGCACCGGGACTGGGCGAGCTGGAGGCCCAGGGGCCGTAAATGGCAACCCACTGCAGTGCTCTTGCGTGGAAAATTCCGTGGACGGAGGAGAGTGGTGGGCCACAGTCCGTGGAATCACGGAGTCGGACACGACTGAGTGGCTTCACTGGCCCCTTGTCACCTGAGAGATGGAGGTTTCAGCAGCACAGCCTTTCCCTCACACCTGCCACGTGTCTGGCGGGTTTCTTCCCCTTCTGCCTCCTCAGCTGGGGCTCGTTTGGGCACACTGCCTCCCCGGGTGGCGCGTAGTGGGTCAGGGTCGCTGTGCAGTAAAGAGCTGACTCAGCAGACTCGGGTTGCCTATACCCTGCATGCCCAGGGAAGGCCAGGCCGTGGCTCAGCTCCCGGGAGGGACCTCTGGACCCTCGGGACATCCTGTTGATAAAAGCATCTTTGTCTACCTGCTCCAGGCCACGCCAGGGAGTCTATGAAATGATGGGGTTTGTGGGGGATGCCTCAGGGTCTCCGATATCAACCAGCCTTCTGCAGGGGCTGGAAGCTAAAGTCACCTACATGGGCAGCCAGGCTTGTCTTCATGACCCATCTCCAGGGCACCAAAGCTCAGGGGTCTCCCTGGCTGGCACCCCTCCCATGACGTCACACAACCTCTGGGAGGGGCTGGTGCCTGGTGTCCCTGGCACCTGCCCCCACGCAGACCCTCCCAGGGCTGGTTTTTCTCTGTCTGTTTGGGCTCATAAACCTTAACCGTGAGTGTGGCTGCCTGGCTGAGTTCTGCGAATTCCTCCAGCGGCTCCTGGAGCCTAGGGTGGTCTGGAGCCCTGGGGGCCAGGGTCAGCTGCCTTGTTGACTGGCCCTGAGGCTGGGGAGGGGGAGCCTGTCCCGTCTCTGTCACACGGGCAGTCTGTGTCCAGAGGCCCCTGCAGGATGTCTTCAGATGCTGGGGCCCTTCGACCTTTGACCTTGACTCCTCTCCTGTCCTGCTCTCAGCTCTGCCCACCAGGTGTCCACGTGGTATCCTGCATTCCCCGGGGAGAACCGAACTGTTTCTAGGGGTGGGGGATCCTCCCTGAGTAGGGCTCCTGCCGACCAGGGTGGGGGCACAGCCTTAGCCCCCCATTCTGAACCTGGAAGCACCTAGGACGAGGGGGGCCCCTGGGAAGATGGGGCTCCGTGTGTGCGGGTATGTATGTGTGTGTGCGTGTGTGCGCACGTGTGTGTGGGTTCTGCCTTGTCTGGGGCAAGGGCTGGGCTGGGCTGCAGCGCCTCTGGGAGCACCCCCCCCACCCCCAGCTCAGGGGAAGCTCCGGGAGGCCTGTGCTAAGGCTCTGGTGGCGTCCAGGAGATCGGGGAGGCCTGACCTTCCCTCCGGGGGCCCCGTGTGCCAGTTCCCCGAGTCGTGCCTCGGGCCCCGACGCTGGGTCTGTCCAGGCTGCTGTTCCTGTGCTGTTCGGCCTCTGTCTGCGTCTGGGACGGACGCTGGCCCTCCTGCCAGGCCCCGCCCCTCGCCCCCGGGGCCCTGTGCGCCTGTGTTCAGGTGAGCTGGTCCAGGTGCGGCTGACCCTGATGCCAGCCCTGGGGGAGGCTGCTGGGCATGAAGGGCCCTGGACTCCACGGAGACAGGAGCTGGGAGCGCCCCGGGGCCGGCCTGTGCCTGGAGCTTGGTCTTAGCGCCCTGCTCTTTCCCAGGCCGTGGCCTGCACTTGGCCCCCGCCCTGGCCCAGGCCCCGCGTCCAGGGATGGGCACTGCCCACGGTGCCCTGTGGTTTGGGACCCGGGGCCTGGCTGGAGACCGACGCCTCCCCCCGGCCTGCAGCCTGGCCGCCGCCCCCGCCCTGCCACGTCGCCGCTTCCACCCCAGCGGCAGGAAGCCACGAGCACGCTCTTTCTGTAACGTTTTGGAGGGCTGCTGTTGCAGGAAACATCTGGCCGCCGTCCAAGGAACATAATAAGAGAGAGAGAGGGCGAGAGGGAGTCGGGGAGGAGGCAGGGGCTAGGGAGGTTTGGAAAAACCATCTGATTCCACTTTGCAAAGACAACTGCAGTTATGTCTCTGAGGGTTTCGAAGTCACTTCGGATTCAAACCATGCCGGGTGACGTCAGTGGGAAAAAATGAAGCTCGCCCTGGTTCTGGGACACACACCACATGAAGTCGGTCCCAGCAAGCTCCCGGCCCACGAGCCAGGACAGCGGATGGCCCACAAGGGTCTTTGCAGAAAGGCAGGAGCCGCAGGGGCAGGGGCCGAGGTCTGCCGCCCTGGGCGTCCCGGGCTGTCCGGCCTCAGCTCCGTGGCCTGACCCGGGGGGACAGGAAGGAAGCAGGAGGAGGGGAGAGTGAGACCATGGATGGGAGACAGATCAAGGTCAAAGGGAGCCCCGTGCAGTGTCCTGCATCTGAAGACATCCAGGGGCCTCTGGACCCAGCACTGCCCACGTGACACAGCCCTGGGCCCCTTCAGAACAGTTCAGTGTGTCCCACCCCTGCCGAGAGTGGAGGGCTGGCCCCGGCATGGAGAGAATCCTGGCGTTGCTGGGCCTCCAGCCTCGACATCGGGAGGGTCCCCCGGGCTGTGGGGGTGTCCTGGGCCTCAGCAACCCCACCACGAGCACGTTCAGGCCCCCACACTTTGCAAAGTCAGCCTTGCAGCTTGGTGCCGAAGTCTGGGACCCTCACGGTGTCTGTCCGCTGCTCTCAGCTACCATGGGCACTAGAGGGGGAGTGAGGAGGACCCACCCCGTCCCTCCTGCTTGGGGATGCTCTGGTGAGGACCCTGCCCCTCCGGATGGGGGCTCCAGGGGTCCCAGAACACAGCAGGAGCTGACGTGGCCCTGGCTCCACAGGACAGGGTACGAGGCCCCCTTCTCCAGAATTCCAGGGGCTCCGTGGATACTCCTCAACCCTGACAGAGCCTGGGCCTCGGGACAAGGTCACCTCAGCCTCAGAGCCCTCGGTCCTTAGAGGGAGGACCCCCCCAGGGAGGAAGGGCCTCCTGTCACTTGCAGAGCCCCCAGGGGCACACGCCCTGGCCCCCGCGGAGTCCGCCGGGGTCTGAACGGTGGCCTGGCCTAGATGTCGTCTCCACATTTGCTTTCCCAAGTGCGTTTTGAAAGAAACTCTGCAGAGAAGCCTGGTGACGGTGAGGCTGGGTGGACACCGGCTGGAGGAAGGCAGATTCCAATCGACCCGCGTTTGGTGGCAGCCGATGGTGCCAGGCCCGAGGGCAAGGGCCCAGGGCCCGCGGCCAGCCTCCAGGTCGCCCCTGAGCAACCCCGCTCCGAGGGGCCCACTTTGTGGAGAGGAGGTGGGCCTCCTAGGGTGCGGGGGACTTGCACGGGGCACCGGGACTGGGCGAGCTGGAGGCCCAGGGGCCGCAGTGCCTGGGGGTGGGGCTCAGCCTGGAGGGGCCCATGCTGTGACTGGAGGGGGGCAAGCCTGGCTCAGGACGGGGTGGGGGCGGGGCGGGGCCGCCTGTCTGGGACGCGGTTCAGCCGTGGTGCAGCAGAGCCTTGACTCATGAGCTGGGGCCTCCTGGCCTCTGGGGGTCTGAAGACATTTTTTCCATGGAAAGTGGCTGCTGGCGCTCTGCTGAGCAGGGAGCTCTCTGCCCCCTCCCGCCGCCGGCCGGGCCTTTGGCAGTGGGCTGTCCGCTCGTCGGGCCGAGCCTCCCTGCTGGACTTTCCGTGGCCTGGGCTGGGGTGGGAGCGCCGGGCAGGGGTCAGCGGGCAGTCCTGCTGCTGGTCAGTCCCCAGGAGGCGCTGCCCTGTGCGACCTCGGGTCTGGGGCAGGGGTGGGACGAGATAACAAACGTCAAGGTCTGGCTGCAGGGCGACAGACCCGATTCCTGCGTCAGCTCTTTGGGGGAAGCTGGGGGGCGGTAAGGAGGCCCGGGGAGTGGACTGGCCTCTTGGTGGGGGCAGCTGAAGTGGCAGATGCTGGTGTATTTACTGAAGCTCCTGATCTTGGGAGCCGGTACCCTGAAACCTCTCCACGGCACTGATGGTGAGGTGTCTCTCTGCCTGGGTGGGCACAAGGGCTGGCTCACCCTTGGGAGACATAGGACGCCAACTGGCTAACAGAAACCCTCCTTGGAACCCCTTGAAGGACTCATCCCCCCACGGGAAACACAGGCACCCTGGGAGCCCAAGAACCACGCACCAACAGAGGGGCCCTGCCGTGGGCCATGGGGTCCTCCAGGATGGTGAAGTCTCCGAGTGCCTGGCCTGAGGTGGACTTGGGACGCAGCTCTGTCCCCAGCTCGGCAGGAGGGGCAGGGCCATCTGGGGCGGCCTGCATGGGGGCCTCCTGGCTGGATGTGAGTGCAGCCTGGGGTAGACCCCGACTGCATTATCCCCAAGGGGCTTCAGCAACGTGGGCCAGGGGCTTCCACAGGGAACACTCTGAGGCCATTCCCGGCCCCACCCTCTCCTCCAGGAAGCCCTCCTGAGCTTCTTGCTCCTTTGGATTCTGCTGGGTTCGGCACATAGACCCCGCAGTCTGACCTTAGTGTCTTCTGCCGTCTCACAAACAGAAATCTTGTCTCTTGGGAGAGCCAGGGGCAAGGCCCAGGCCCAAGGCTTGGCTGGGCAGGGCTCTCCACACGCGCTGGCTGTGTTGACCAAGGTGAGGTGGTGCCGGGCATGGGGGCCCCGAGAGGGCACCTGCTTTTCAGCTATGCCACCCGTGACCTCCAGAGCCCTGAGCAAGCCTCCCATAGCTCTGAGCCTCAGCCTCCCCTTCTGTGAAATGGGATGTTAGCAGCACCGGCCTCCTCGGGTTACTGGAAGGATCTGAGGGCCTGACGGATGTGAGAACCCAGCCCAAGGTCTGGCACCTGGAGAGGTCGGGGGCCCCCAGGGTGGACCAGGCTGAGGGGACCCTGGACTCAGAACTCCCAGCCCATGTGCTCCTTTCCGGCTGAGCGCCTCTGCCTGAGCCTCCTCTAGGAGGCCCTGCGGGGCTGCCCAGCCCCAGCGTGTCATCCAAGCTCTGGGAGCTCTAGGCAGCTCACGCCGGTAAGGTTTTTTTTTCCACCCCAGCTATGATAGCCACAAATGTCTCCAGCCATTGTCAGATGTTCCCTGGGGGGTACAAAATGCCCCTGTTTGAGAACCGCTGGCTTAGAGAAAGAAGCCCTATCCTAAGTCAAGTGGGGCTGGGACCAGCTCAGGTGTGGCCTCCTCTGGGAAGCTTGCCCTGGTTCTCTGCAGTACTCTCTCATCAAGCATTTCTGCTCATCTCTGATGTGAGCGTCCATCTGGTGGGGGCGTCGAGAGGATTCTATGGGGCCTGCTGAGCACCCTGCGTGTGGGCCTGCCCCTGGGCCACCGCCGTGACGGGCTCTCCCCTCCTGACGCTGCGGTCCTCACTGCTGGAGGCCCGGCCCTTGCGGTCCGGGCCTGGGGCACTGGGGCCAGGAGCTTTGACACCGGCTCCTGGGGGCCCGGTCCCGTGAGGCCTGCTGGGCACCAGAGGGGACCCTGAGGCCCAGAGGAGGGCAGGCGTCCGCCGTGGCGCTGTCTGCCGGTCTACGGCCAGGGCAGGGCACTGTGTCCTGATGCCTGCGTGGACAGGTGCATGCCCGTGGGGGGAAGAACCTTCCAGAGTGCAGTGAGGGATGGCACCCCTTGCCGGGCTCACCCTCCAGAAGGTCCTGGGGTCTGACCGCAGACACGCTGCACAGCCGTCCTGGGTGTCCGGTGCCCATCTGCCTGCCTCCTTGCGGGCCCCCTGCACTCTGCCTGGTGGCTGTTTGGGGTGTTCTTGGTGGGGACCCTGCTGGCCAGTACCGCAAGCACCATGGGCCTCCTGGACATCTCTCAGAAGTGCGGGAGCCACGGCCAGCGCGTCCCCTCACATCCTCATGTTGACAGGACTCAGACAGCATCTCAGTCGCCTGAGGGTCAAGTGCCGGCGTCCGAGTCCTGCTGGGGAGATTCGGGCGGCCGGCTTCCCAGCGCGTGTGGCAACGGCTGGGGTCATGCACCCACTCCACGGCATCCTTCTGGTCCCCGGGCCTGCGAGGGTTCAGGCACTCACTCCACAGCGTCCTCTGGGCCCCCGAGGGGCCACACACTCACTCCACTGGGTCCTCCCGGTCCCCAGGCCCTCGAGAGGTCATAGGTCATACACTCACTCTTTAGGGGCCTCCTGGTCACTGGGCCCTCGAGTGGCCCCTCGGCTCAGCCAGGTCCTAGCCCTGGCTCTTTCCCTTGCGGCACCATCCTGAGGCCGCTTTCCTCAGGCACCTGGCTCTTCTCCTTGAGGGGAGCCCGTGTCTGATTCGCAGGACGGGTTCTGTTTGTGTCTGAGTTGAGCTGGGACCCAGGTCTCCCTGTCTGCCTTCTGTCCTGAGCTAAATGGGCCCTGGGGGCCTGTGCGGGCTGTTTGTGTTCAGAGAGAGGGGCATGCGTTTTGCCTCTGGCTGCCTGACCTCAGGCATGTCCTTGGGTTTCCCGGCCTCAGTGTGCACATCTGTCAAGTGGGGATAAAAGGGGAGCCCCCCTCCTCTGGCATAGAGGTTTCGGTTTAGCATGTGGCCACGAGCCTGGGTGGCGGGGGCTGACCCGGTGGCGGGGGCTGACCCAGCAGCGGTGTCCTCGGAGCCGGGCTGAGTGCTGCGTCCTTCCACCTGGTGTCCACCTCTGGAGGGCTCTGCTGGGCCGGGCCCACTGGTGGAGCGGGGTGGAGGCTGCACGGAGGCTGCGGTCAGTGGCTACAGCCGGGGGGAAGCTGGGGAAGAGACGGGCCTGCACTCATATGCCAGGGTACCCTGGGCTTGGCTGGAGGAGAGTCAGCATCTGGCTTTGAGGGAGGGGGCCGGGGAGGGGTGACCCTCTGAAAAGGTGCGGTGCTGGGCGGGGAGGAGAGGCCTCAGTCCCACACAGTAAATGTCAGTCTCTCAGTCGTGTCCAGCTCTTCATGAGCCCATGGACTATAGCCTGCCGGGCTCCTCTGTCCGTGGGATTCTCCAGGCAAGAATACTGGAGTGGGTGGCCTTTCCCTCCTCTAGGGGCTCTTCCCGACCCGAGGATCGAACCCAGGTCTCCTGCACTGCAGGCAGACTCTCACCGTCTAAGCCGCCAAGGAAGCCGGGCACGCGCTTCAGGATCGCACAGCTGCTGTGTTTCCCGCCTCTGTTGTTGCCTCTGTTGTCGCAGCTGAGCTCCTGTGACTTCTCTGGGAGGCAAAGAGGCAGCCGCAGAGCCGCCCCTGCCCCCCGCCCCCAGACGCAGCTCTCCGCCTGAAGCCCGTCTGGAGGGCGAGACCATCAATTTTGCAGGAGCAAGGAGGAAAAGAAACCTTTACAACAACTCGGCAATAAAAACCCCAGCCAACCAAACGGCGGCTGGGCCGCAGGCTGGAGGCTGAGACGGCGGCCCTGCTGTCCTGGCCGTCTGGTGCCCGCCCACGGGTGTGTGGCCCTGGCCCCACCCCAGGCTCCAGAAGGTCCCCTGTTCGTGCAGGTCACTGGCCTGGAGACCGTCCCAAACTTCCCCGTAACAGCAGCTTCCGTGGCCTGTTACTCAGCACTCCTCTTCATTTAAATTAAAAACTTTTTCAGAGGGCCAAAGGTTCATGCTCTAAGCCTGTTCTGCGCCCAACCTCCACTTTCACAGGCGAGAGAGCGAGGCGATCTCTGCCCTGGGCTGTCCAGTGTCCCTCGGGGAGTGGGCCTCGGGGGCCACCGCTATCCTGCCCATCTGTCTCCACACCTACGGCCACCTGCACACGAGGCCGGCTCCTGACCCAGCAGTGGCAGGGTGAGGGTCAGCCCCTCCTGCTGGAGGCCCGTCTGTCCTCTGTCTTCACCCCAATCTGACCATCTCTCCTCTCCGCTGAGGACGCACGAGGTAAAGCTCAGCGTCCAAACGTGAAGGCTGCTTTACAGCTGAGGGTCAGGCTAGACCTCGCCTCCCTGGCCCCCCGGCCCCCTGCAACCCCCTCCC
>SJYG01000155.1:2755298-2771708 GCA_006410535.1 Litocranius walleri | reverse complement strand
CGCCCCGCCCCCTTCCCCCCCCCACCTCCCCCCATCCCCACCTCTCCTGTCTGCAGGCCAGGAGGCGGCCTCTGGGCTGGCGTGTTTGTTCTCCCCAGGGAACCCAGAGTAGAGACTCGCATCTTGTCCTGGGCTGTGACCCCATGCTTGGGGCTGACCTCGCACACGGAGGCTTGGTTCCGGCCCCGAGGAAAAGCCTGATCCTGGCCCTGGGGGCCGGGGGAGCCTAACTCCTGCTGGCGTGAGACCCCTGCCTGTCCCCACACCCTGCTGGCTCCTGGGCCCTGTCCCTGCCGGCCTGGGTCGGGGGTTAGGCAGAGCCGGCTCTGCAGGGCAGGGAGGGCTGAGTGTGAGAAGGGCAGGAAGGGCTGGGCTGCGAGGGGCCAGCAGGGTCCCCTCCCTAGCCCCCGGGAGCCGCTGAGGCCAGGCTGCGGGCCATGCGGGTGCTTGGGACCGCCACGTGGACACGGCCTGCACTTTTCCCTTTTGTGCACGCATGTTCAGGAAATGAGCTTTTTTCTCCTCCTCTTCTGGACAGCTTCCCGGAGGCCGGGCCTGTGGGAGGGGAGGCGGCCTGGGGCCCAGGAGTTGCTGTTGCGCTCCCCTCCCTGCCCAGGGCTGTCCCCTCTCCCAACAAGCGCCAAGCCACACCCCAACTCCACCCACGCCCCCAGGGCCCAGAAGCCTGAGGGGGGAGGGGGTTTGCTGGGAGGAAGCCAGAGTCAGCTGTGTCCCCAGCCCTGACTCAGTACAGAGTTGGGGGTGGGGGGCAGTTGCCCTGGAAGCTTTCACAGCTCCTGAAGGGTCTCAGCACAAGTCAGTGAGCACACTTGGGACCCCACGTGCACAGCCAGCCAGCTGTGGCCGTGGCTTGCTCCCCAGTGGGCCTGGCTCTGCCCACGTGCACTGGCCTGAGGGCAGTGAGGTGTGTGTGGCCCCGACAGCTCGTGGTACACAGGGTGGTCCCGGCTGGCTCAGCTCTGCAGCCTGGAGAGTGGGGTGTCCGCTACCTGGGCCTTAGCTTCCCTGCCTCTGAAACGGTGTTTTGCAAATGCTCAACCAGGGGGAAGCATTGTGGCCCCCGTGGCCTCTGCTCCAGCCTCCGGAGCTGGCAGACGGCCTTGCAGGACCATGGGGGCCAGAGCCCTGGGAAGGAGGTGAGTGTGTGGGGCCAGGTGCAGGGGGCCCTGCTCTGGTGTCAGCCCCGAGACAGGCCTGCTCCCCAGCCCTGCCATTAGCAAGTCTGAGACTGTGTGGCCGGGGACGCCACCGCTGTTTCTCCTCCACGACTGACTCAGCCTGTGGGGCGCCCGGGGGAGGGGGCTGGGAAGGGGCCTGGAGCTGCTGAAGGGCCCCCCTCTGGGCAAGACTCCAGCCGAGTTCCAGAGCCAGGTCCGGGGCGGGGGCACGCTGATGAGATCAGATTAGCGGGCCCGCAGCTTTCGGCCCCTGAGCTTAGACACAGGCTGCGCCCCCCGCCCTGCGCCCTCTGCTTGGAGCCTCTCACCCGCCCTGCGCCCTCTGCCTGGACACAGGCTGCGACCCCCGCCCTGTGCCCTCTGCCTGGAGCCTCTCAGCTGCCCTGTGCCTGCTCTCCAGTGTGCTTTAGAACAGGAAGGGATTTTGGGTCTTTGTGAAGTTTTATTTGGGAAATACAGAAACCAGGTGGACAAAATTAGCTGCATGGAGGTTTCATAACACTTGTGACATCGATGGAGAATGTTTCACGTGCAGTTTCTGATGATCCTTTCAAGGGAAGTGGAAAAAGGGGTTTGAATTCAGTATTTGAGGAAAAGTTGAATTCCTCGGCATGTAGTTCTAAGCGAGCTTTTATTTCTTCTCCTAAAATTTCAGGAGGAGCTGCTGTGAGCGTGAGGGCGGCCTGCCTCCTGCCTGTGCTCGGGAAAGGCCCAGGGTGGGCCCGGAGGCGGTCGGGGTGGCTCTGGGCTCCGGCTGGGGCCTGCTCCCTGGGGCTGTGCGGCTGAGCAGGGCAGGTGATGAGCCTGCTGGTGGTGGTTCTCCACTTGCTGCCCAAACACAGCGGCCCCTCCGCGGCCCAGCTTGGGGCTTTCTCCTCCTCCACTCGCGGGGCAGGGCCCCAGACCCCCAAGGCGCAAGCTGAGCGGTCGCTGAGCTACACCAGGGATGGCTCCAGGGCACGTGACCCTGCCGTGGAGGGCCCAGGGTCCCTCGATCAGGCCCTCGGGCCCTGGGAGGCCCCTTTCAGGAGGCGAGTGGGTCTCTGCTGCTGACGGCTGGCCTCTGCAGCCCAGGCCTCTCTGTTTCTCCCTCTGAGCCTCGTCGGCTTCCCCTGCCGGGGGACCAGCTCGTGGCGGCTCCTTCCCTGATGACTCCACGGCCTGGCTGCTGCTCCGGCGCTCTCAGGCGGAGTCGTGTGTCTGGGCCCCATCCTTCCACTGCTGGGGAGCTGCCCCCCAGCCCCCGTCCCTAATCAGGCCCCAATTATGGGCCCGTGTTACCCACCGGCCAGGGTGGTTGGCCTCCTTAATCGATACAAGTTGATAAGAGGCCAGATGAGAAATTCAGCCAAGGCTTTCCCGGGGCCCCTGAGGCGGCAGTGGGGATGAGAACAGCCCCCAGGGCCCCTTGCTCGCGCTCTGGCTGAGGGGCGGGGCGAGTGGTTCCTCAGATGGGGGCGGCTGGCTTAGGTGGCTGGCCCATGCTCAGGTGAGTGCGGGGGGCATGCTCAGTGCCCACCCCGCTCTTGCTCCTGGCTGCTCAGAAGTGGCGACTGGGCTCTTTGTCTGTATGTCTTGGCGTAGTTCACCCCAGCTGAGCACGCACTCTTCTTTTCAACCCCTTTTAGTTTCTTGGGCTTCCCTGGTTCCTCAGCTGGTAAAGAATCCTCCTGCAACGTGGGAGGCCTGGGTCCGATTCCCGGCTTGGAGAATCCCATGGACCGTACAGTCCATGGGGTTGCAAAGAGCCGGACACGCCTGAACGACTCCCACTTTAGTTCCTTTGTGTTGTCCAGTGCAAGCAGTGATGCTGCGGGTCCCAGCCTGTCTCGTGGGGCAGGGCCTCCCTTGCGTGGGCTCCATCTGCATTCAGAAGGCTCCGAGGACCCGGGGGGGGCGTAGCTTCAGATACTTCAGCCCACGTGCTGTGGGTCCAGCTTTCCTCAACCAGGCCCTTGGCCCAGCAGGCCCACCAGCTGGACATCTGGCTTTCTGTGGCGTCCAGCCACTCTGACCATCCTGGCCCTCTGGGCTCTCCTGGGTGTTCTCAGCCACCCCCTCCCTGCAGGCCCCCTGGCTTTCACCCCTGGGCTCTGACGGCCTGCCCCGCTCCCAGGGGTCCCTTGTTTTTCTCTCGGGCATTGAGGGGTTTGGCAGTGACCATCCAGTCCTTGGTTCTTGATTCTTCCTTCTGGTCTTGCCAGCAGCAACACTGACCCGGTGCCTCCTGGCTGCGGTGTGACACCCAGACGCCACCCCGCTTGAGCCTCCTGCCAGTAGGACAGGGCCTGCCTTCTCGGGCCACTCTGGAACCGCTGCCTTGGGCTGCGTGCGTGTTCTGGAAGCAGAGGCTGTGCCCGGGTTTGGGGTATGAGTGCTCCACACTGGGCAAGGCAAGGGGAGCTGGACGGGAGGAAATGTGACCGCTGGAGCTAGAGGCGTGTGAGGCATTGCCCAGCCCCGGGGGCGCCCCGAGCAACTGCCCCAACAGCGTCCAGCGTTAGGCTGAGAGGCTGGACCTCTGGGCCCTCTCGCCGACCCCGAATGTGGGGTGCAGGGAGGAGCCCACCCTGAGGGAGGAGGCAGCTGGAGGCTGAGCTTACTGCTCCCCAGGCCAGGCAGTGGGACCTCGGTGGAGAAGCTGCGCCAACCAGGTCCTGTGGGGACATCAGAGCTAAGCCACACTTGACAGGCCTGCTGCCCTCCCCGGTCTGGCAGCGATGCCAGGAGAGGGCTGGCGCAGCCCGGGAGTTGGATGCAGCCGTGGAGGTGGGGAAGCTCTGCCTCCAGAGCCCTGGCCGCCTCTGGTCTCTACCGTTCGTCTTCCTGGTGGGCCGACGGCTCTGGGGGGCAGGCGTGGGGGGCTGCGGTTTGCCGCTGCAGGCACGTGGGCGTGGCTCAGCTGCACCTGTTTTGAGCACCAACCGTGTGCCAGGCTCTGCTCCTTTCCCAGCGGAGCGCTGGTGCCCTGGGGTGCCTCCTGCGGGGCCCCCGCCTTGTCAGGACCCAGGGCTTCCATCCTGCTCCTTCTGTGCTCCACCCTTATCCGTGGCCTTCCCAGGTGGCACTAGTGGTAAAGAACTCTCCTGCCAGTGCAGGAGAGAGAAGAAACCTAGCTTTGGTCCCTGGGTTGGGAAGATGCCCTGGAGGAGGGCATGGCAACCTACTCCAGTGTTCTTGCCTGGAGAATCCCACGGACAGAGGAACCTGGTGCGTTTCAGTCCATAGGGTCACAAAGAGTCAGACACGACTGAAGTGACTTGGCACGCACGCACGCACTCCCCCAGCACTGTGGTTAAGGGTCCCTCCCTGGGCGCTGCCTGGGGTGATGAGTCTGAGCAAGGAGCCTGGAGCACCTAGCTGGCAGGACTTGATGCTCTTTCAGTCATGCGAAGGGAGGAAAAGGGAGGGAGAGCTTCTTGTTTAGTTTGTCCGTGGGTTGGCAGAGAAGCGACCTTTCAAGCAGCTTATGAAGCAGCAGCAGACCATGACGGAGGTAGGAACTGGGTCAGGACCTGCCAGCGCGTGGGTGGGAGCCGGTGGTCCGGCCCTGACCCTGGCTCCTTTGGGGCTCATCTGTCTGCTGGATCAGGCGGGTCTCCTCCGTGGGCTCTGACTCACCTTGGGGGTGCGGTGACTGGATTCACAGACCAGACTCAGAAGGGTGGGTGGCCACGTGGCGTCTGGACCGGAGGCTCTGCTGCTCCCTGTCCACCCGAGGAGACCCGTCACCCCTGTCCCAGAGGCCTGTCACCCTCGCTGTGACCCTGCCTCCTCTAACCTGCTTCCCTGCGGAATCGCTTTGCTCACAAAGCACCTGCTGCTCGTGCATGCACACGGGGGTTTGACGGAAAACATTTTGGGAAGTTTTGTTTGGCAGGTCTCTTCATTGTCAGGGGAAGTGAGAGGAGGTCCCAGGGAGACGCCCTTGTGTGTGGCTGGGGAAGAGACAGACGAGCTGCTCTTTGCAGGCGGCCGTGGGGGTCCCTATGGACCAAAAGTGCCTTCCCCTCAGCCAACCCCCAAGTTCAGTGCGGCTGTATTGGCAGACGGGGCCGTGACGGAGGTGATTAAGGGCAAATGAGGTCATAGGGGTGGGGCCCTGACCCTGTATAATTAGTGTCCTTATAAGGAGGGATGAGCTCGCCTGTCCCAGTTTCTCTCCCTGGCATTTGAGGACAGCAGGAAGGGGCCCTCACTTGAGACCAAACGGTTGCAGCCTTGACCTTGGATGTCTCATCCTCGAGAGCTGTGGGGAGCGCCGTGTGGCTCAGGCCCCGTCTCTGGCATTTTGTATGGCCGCCTGAGAGGACTAAGCCAGGGTCCAAACGCGCAGACAGTCCGCAGGGCCAAGGCACCAGCAGCTGTGGCTTTGGTTGAGCAAACCCAGCGGGGACGCCCGTGGGGTCTGCGGTTTGCCGCTGCAGGCACGTGGGCGTGGCTCAGCTGCACCTGTTTTGAGCACCAACCGTGTGCCAGGCTCTGCTCCTTTCCCAGCGGAGCGCTGGTGCCCTGGGGTGCCTCCTGCGGGGCCCCCGCCTTGTCAGGACCCAGGGCTTCCATCCTGCTCCTTCTGTGCTCCACCCTTATCCGTGGCCTTCCCAGGTGGCACTAGTGGTAAAGAACTCTCCTGCCAGTGCAGGAGAGAGAAGAAACCTAGCTTTGGTCCCTGGGTTGGGAAGATGCCCTGGAGGAGGGCATGGCAACCTACTCCAGTGTTCTTGCCTGGAGAATCCCACGGACAGAGGAACCTGGTGCGTTTCAGTCCATAGGGTCACAAAGAGTCAGACACGACTGAAGTGACTTGGCACGCACGCACGCACTCCCCCAGCACTGTGGTTAAGGGTCCCTCCCTGGGCGCTGCCTGGGGTGATGAGTCTGAGCAAGGAGCCTGGAGCACCTAGCTGGCAGGACTTGATGCTCTTTCAGTCATGCGAAGGGAGGAAAAGGGAGGGAGAGCTTCTTGTTTAGTTTGTCCGTGGGTTGGCAGAGAAGCGACCTTTCAAGCAGCTTATGAAGCAGCAGCAGACCATGACGGAGGTAGGAACTGGGTCAGGACCTGCCAGCGCGTGGGTGGGAGCCGGTGGTCCGGCCCTGACCCTGGCTCCTTTGGGGCTCATCTGTCTGCTGGATCAGGCGGGTCTCCTCCGTGGGCTCTGACTCACCTTGGGGGTGCGGTGACTGGATTCACAGACCAGACTCAGAAGGGTGGGTGGCCACGTGGCGTCTGGACCGGAGGCTCTGCTGCTCCCTGTCCACCCGAGGAGACCCGTCACCCCTGTCCCAGAGGCCTGTCACCCTCGCTGTGACCCTGCCTCCTCTAACCTGCTTCCCTGCGGAATCGCTTTGCTCACAAAGCACCTGCTGCTCGTGCATGCACACGGGGGTTTGACGGAAAACATTTTGGGAAGTTTTGTTTGGCAGGTCTCTTCATTGTCAGGGGAAGTGAGAGGAGGTCCCAGGGAGACGCCCTTGTGTGTGGCTGGGGAAGAGACAGACGAGCTGCTCTTTGCAGGCGGCCGTGGGGGTCCCTATGGACCAAAAGTGCCTTCCCCTCAGCCAACCCCCAAGTTCAGTGCGGCTGTATTGGCAGACGGGGCCGTGACGGAGGTGATTAAGGGCAAATGAGGTCATAGGGGTGGGGCCCTGACCCTGTATAATTAGTGTCCTTATAAGGAGGGATGAGCTCGCCTGTCCCAGTTTCTCTCCCTGGCATTTGAGGACAGCAGGAAGGGGCCCTCACTTGAGACCAAACGGTTGCAGCCTTGACCTTGGATGTCTCATCCTCGAGAGCTGTGGGGAGCGCCGTGTGGCTCAGGCCCCGTCTCTGGCATTTTGTATGGCCGCCTGAGAGGACTAAGCCAGGGTCCAAACGCGCAGACAGTCCGCAGGGCCAAGGCACCAGCAGCTGTGGCTTTGGTTGAGCAAACCCAGCGGGGACGCCCGTGGGGCGCAGCCAGGAGCGTGGGGCGAGGCCGGGAGCGGGGGGTGGGGGGGGAGCATGGGGCACAGCCGGGAGCGTGGCAGGAGTGTGGGGCGCAGCCGGTAGTGTGGCGGGAGTGTGGGGCACAGCCGGGAGCATGGCGGGAGTGTGGGGCACAGCTGGGAGCATGGCGGGAGTGTGGGGTGCAGCCAGGAGCGTGGGGTGCAGCCAGGAGCGTGGGCTTGAGGATCCTTTGGTGACCTGGAGACCCAGGAAGGAAAGGGGTGACAGGGCCCACTTGAGCAGAGGCAGGGATCCCAAATCACAGATGGTTTACAAACCTGGAGCATGAGTCGACACTTTTGAGTCCGACCTTTCTGTATAAGGGGTTTGGGGAGCCGGAGTGCTCGCCAACAACTGAATATTACTTTGCGCATTTAGGCACGAATGTTGAAGTTAGAGAGATGATTTCATGTAAAACCCTCTGCAGAGTTCTGTGCGGTGTGGCCACCACTTCGAGCATCTCAAGGCCGCCACCAGCAGGAGGCAACACACCGTGGCCGCCCCACAGTCGGGGGGCAGGAGGCTGGGCTGTGTCTGGAGGCTCAGCCATGGAGGGAGCAACTTCCTCTGATGATGTGGAAGATCCAGGCCCTTGCAGGTTGTCACATGAGGGCCTCCATTTCCCACCGGTCACCTCTGGGAAGCTGTCCTCGGCTCCTCACTGGCTGTGGGGATGGTCTCTGGCAGCAACGACAGCCAGGCCCTCTGGGATGCTTCAGCAAGGGGAGCAGCCCGCCCAGCGTGGGGGACATGACCTCTGCACAGAACATCGTCCTCGGGACTGTCGGGCATGGAGCTGTGCATCCTGAATTTAAATCAAGTCCCTTTTACACACCAGCCAGGAATACGGCTCCGCGAGCTTCCCACCTCCTCCGAGGGCCCTCCTGAGGCCCTGCTGGCTCTGCTTAGCCTGGTCCTGGGCCTGCGAGGAACACAGGCCCCGCCCTCCAGTGCAGGGGACCCAGCCAGCTCCCGATCTTGAGGGCCTGACCGTGGGTTTGCCAGGATAGACGCCCGGGCTCGTCCATGTCCTCTCAGAGCCCGGCCTGGTCAGGGAGGGTCAATGGGAAATGGCCAGCATCCAGATCCGCCCGGCGGGACCCGTGAGCCTCACTGGGAGGCGATGATGCTTGGGGGGAGGTGGCTTAAGGGACACACCCCTGAAGGTGGGGCTTCCTAGGGCCCTGGCCCCTTGTGCCTCCCTGGAGGAGGTGGGCAGCAAGACAGCCTCGCCGGGCACGCTTGGCCTTGTTGGCTGAAGCCCAGCCTGCTGCACGCTCTGCCTCCAGGCTCTCCCGCTCAGGAAATGCACACGTGGGCCCCAAGAGACAGGCACAAACAGGCTTATGACAGCACCACGCGCCAGCCACACGCGAGAGACTGCCCGACTGCCCTCCACGGGAAACGGGCAAATAGACCGTGGTGCGTCTAGACAAGCAGCACCCAGCCCGGAAAACGAGGCTCTCGCGATGTCGATGTGTGATGTCGTGCAGAAGAGGCTGCGTCTCAGGAGAAGCCGAGCGGCAAGGTGCCACCGACCCAAAGCTGGAAAGCAGGCAGGCAGCGCTGGGCTCTGGGAACAAAGAGGTGGGGGAATGGGAGGAAACAGGGGCAGGGGCCAAGCAAGGCTGGTCCTGGGGAGAGGAGTATACAGGGCTGAGTCCAGACGACGGCAGAGTCTTCCCTCTCCATCCAGGTGGTGGGCATAGCACGGCAATTTCATTTTCATCGTCTCTAAAACAAGATATCTCCATGTTATAACCTCCCCTCTGTCTGACACGTGGGACAACACAGGTGGCTTCCCAGGGGCCGCCACGGCCTTCGCACATATCATCCCCACTTGATCCTCTCCATCTGTATGGAACCACCGCCCCTGCTGCCCCCATGAAACATGGTCCCTTGGGTGGCCGCTGGGGAACCAGGCTCCGGGTCAGTGATGACATTCCCCTACACCCCTGTTGCACCTGGGTGGAGCCGAGTGGTCAAGGTCAGGCCAGTGGAACGTGGGGCCCATAAGCCCCCCCCACACCCCGCAGGCCCTTCCTGTGCCGTCTGGGTGGACACTGAGGCCCAGAAACCACCTGGGAAGAGCTGGCGTCAGAGCTTTGTGAGCCTGGGTCCCTGCGCAGCTCCCTGGCCTGGAAAACCAGGCCCCCCGCCCCCCACCCGCACGATCATTAGACGTTACTGAACAAGAACAGGGAATGAATCTCATCGTCTTGAGCCCCTGAGGCCTGGCCTTCGTGTGTGGCAGCTGGGGTCAGCAGACTCTGGCCCCGGAGCCTCGTCTATTCCTCATGTGGACTTGCGCTGAGAATGGGTTCTCCGCGTGAGGCTGGGGTGACTCCCGCCCTGCCTGAGCAGGGCCGTCCTCCCCTCTCCGCACGCCTCCTGGTTCTGGGATTAGCTGCTTAGTTCATGGTCCTGTGGGCCGGACACCGCACCCAGGGTAATAACCATGGGCTCGTGAAGTCATGGACTCCTGGGGCTGGGTGGGGCCGCAGAGAGTCCTCACTCCATCGCCTTATTGGACACAGGGAAAGACTGGCCCAGGGTGAGCTGGGTGGGCCAGTCTCAAAGCGACTTCATGACGGGAGGTCTGGAAGCTGAGCCCTGGTGTCCTCTGGAGGCCCGGCCACCTCTCTCCACTCTGGGCTGTGGCGCTGGGCCCTGCCCTGGATCCAGGAGGTTGGCTGGAGGGTGGGAGGCCTCCAGACTTGGTTTGCAGGTCAAGGGCCCCGCGTGCTCTGCTGGGGCTCTGTGCCCTCCGCGCCAGACGATGTGGAGCAGAAGCCCAGGTGAGAGGAAACCACGTCCACTGGCCCTCGCTCTCTGACCCGGTGTGTCCCTCCCTCCGCCCAGAGGGTGGGGGCAGGCCTGGCTGCAGGCGCCCGTGGACACCCCGCAACAGCCGCCCCTCCACGAACAAGCTTTCTGTGGCCCGGGGCACGCCGGGCCCTCTTCCTGTTTTCTGTGGGAGACGCTGATGGGATTCCCCTCGCTTTGTTGATGTGAGGATATCTCCATGAACTTCCTGATCTGTCTCACTATCTTCCCTGGTGAAGACTGATAATGACAAGCAAAAGCCTCTTCTGATACTGACTTATTGACAAATTAACCCCTGGAAAAATGACCCAGCCTTCAGCTTTCCATCTGGTGGCCAGGGCTGTCCATCCCTGCACGCCTGGACACCGGACTTTGTTTTCCTCGTTTTGTTGGACGGGGGAGGCCTGCTCCGCTCGCGCAGATGCTGTGCTCCTTACTCAGTCCTGCAGGCAATGCTGGTGGTCGGGGTGCATCCCCAAACCACAGCGCCCGCTCAGTAGACCAGGCTACCCACGAATGGTTCCTCAGCCTCCGCACAGAGCTCCTAGAATCCTGTGCAGAGAGAACGTGGCTCCACTGCATGCCTGCGACCTCTTTGACCTGGAAATGCTTTGTGTCACTTCCTCTTCCCTCCCTCTGGTGAGAACTGATCCTGTGGTTCCACGCAGCGGCCAGGGAGGCTGGGCACCATCCCTGGGTGGGCATCGGCTCCCGGCACGACTCTGTGTGGAGCTGCCTTTCCTGAAGGTGGACCTGCAACACCACTGGGGTCACAGAGACAGAAGGTGGGTGTCTGCACGCAGTCCTCCTTCTGGCTGAAGCAGGAGGCTTCCACGAGAAGCGGCAGGTTCCTAGCATCTCTGCCACCGTGGTTGGTTACTGAACCCAGAAGAAGCCTCAGCACCCTTCGTAACATAGCGTCTTAAGGGAAAATAAATAAGGGCCAAAGAAATGAGAAAAGCAAAGACTATTTGTTCGGGACTTCCCTGGTGGCTCAGATGTAAAGCGTCTGCCTACAATGTGAGAGACCTGGGTTCAATTCCTGGGTCGCGAAGATCTCTTGGAGAAGGAAATGGCAACCCACTCTAGTATTCTTGCCTGGAAAATCCCATGGATGGAGGAGCCTGGTAGGCTACAGTTCATGGGGTCGCAAAGAGTCAGACACGACTGAGCGACTTCACTCACTCACTATTATAGCAAGGGAGTCAGGGATCACAGCTTTCCTTTTGTCAGAGACTCAGAGGCAAGCAGAGGAGTGGGTAAGTATCATAGTGGGAAAAAGGGAAGAGATATGCCCTGATCGGAGGCCACTGGCCTGGGGCCTGGGAAGCTGTAGAGGGCTAACCAGAAGCAGACAACCTATGTGAGCGGTTAGGGTGCAGAGAGTGGGTGCTAGGCTCAGTTCTTTCCTCCCAATGCCTCGCTTTCCTCCGGAGGCATCGGCAGCTTGACTGGAGCAGAGAAGCAGGGTCTGCTCCCTGCAGACAGACACTGATGCCTGATGCTTCCCAGAAAGAAGCATGTTTTTCTCCTTTGGGATTTTGAGGGGCAAAGAAAGCTGCAAATGGCTGAGCCCACACTTTTGGGAGGACACGCTGAAGTCAACTCAGTTATGGGTCCATCCAACATCTAGAGGAGGCAGGCAGTGGACACCTGATGTGAAATGTCCAGCTCCTCCCCGAAGAGTTTCGGGCTTCACCCACCAGTACTGTGGGGAACAGGCCTCTCCTCTGGTCTGGTTCCCGCTTTTCTGGGTGGGTGGCCCTGAGAGAGCAGTTTGGGGCCCAGTGGCCTGTGTTCACGCTCTGGCTTCACTATGTGGGACCCTGGGCAAGGTAATGACCATTCAGAACCTCCTCATGGTGAAATGGGGGTGATTCCGGTGCCTGCCAGGTGGGGCTGTGGGGCAGCAGTGAGATGAACGAGGAGGAGCGCTTCGCCTGGGACCTAGCCAAGTGATCTCTCTGCAGAGACAGCCAGGGTGCAGCCCCCGCGTCTCCCGCCGGCCCTCACTGCCCCGCCTGGTCTGTGTGCAGCGGGGCTGCTGCCCCCCTCTTCCCCGGAGGCACTGCCGGCAGAGCCTGTGTCTCACTGGTGCTGCTGTTCAGCTGCTAAGTTGTGTTTGAGACTCTGTGACCCCATGGGCTGCAGCACACCAGTATCGTCTGTCTTCCATTATCTCCCAGAGTTTGCTCAAATTCGTGTCCATCGAGTCAGTGATGCCATCTGACCGCCTCATCCTCCGCCGCCTCCTCCTCCTTTTCCTGTCAGTCTTCCCCAGCGTTAGAGTCTTTCCTGATGCGCAGAAAGCACTGTCTGTTTCTAGGCAGGCTCTGCTCGATTCTCCCGTCGTCTTCTCTCATTTGCGCACCCGGGTCTGTGTTCTCTCCGTAGTTGAAGAAGGGGCTTTGTTATAATCAGAGCCCCAGGCAGGATCCTCCTGTAGCCAGAAACGCAGTCCCAGGCCTGTGATCACACGGGTAGCCTCACTGAGCCTGCGTCCCGGGATACGGTAGTTACGTAACAAAGTCATTCACAAACACCAGGTGCCTCGAACGTGCCAAGTGCGATTTACGGGCTTGCTGCTTCCGGGGAAGAAGAATGGATTTGTCCCCTTATTTAGGGAAGACTCTGGGGTGTGACTGGGCGTGGGCCTTGCCCGGGCCTAGGGCCGTGATCCGAAGGCCTTTCCGGCTCCAGGGTCGCCCAGGTAACTGCTCCCGCAGCCTGAGCTCGTCTGTGGCTGTGGTTTCGTTGCTCTCCGTGCCCCGCCCGCTGACCTCCCAGCCCCTCAGGCTGCAGCTCAGTAAGTGTGGGTGGACACTTGCCGAGTGGTGGAGCTGGAACACAGACCTTTGCTGACTTGTTTAAGATCCTGTACACGCCCTCGGGACTAGGGAAATGGGTGTCAGGGAAGGTTTTGGAGAAGATGGAACCTGGAGTTTATCCAAAGCTGGTAATGGTGCCCCTGTCAGGCCACGCCTGCTCCCAGAAGGGCTGTGGCGAGCCTCCCGCAGGTGGCCTGTGTCTCTGGAGGTCTTCAGCACCAGCATGAAGACGCAGTCCGTGGGTTTCAGAAGAGCCTTCTCAGCCCCTGCCCAGCATCTGCTAGAAATTACGGAGTCGCCCCCTCCCCCATCGAGTGTTCTCGGTGTGCGTGTTCTCTGAACAGACAGGGAGGATTAAAGTGAGTTCCAGGGTTTTGTGCAATCTTTGAAGATAAGGCGTCCAGTTGGGGTTTGGAGCAGAATTCTTTGTGCTGCCAAGGCATTCCCAAGAGTCCAGAGGCACAGAGAGTCCCAGCTTGCGGTGGGGGCTGTGGCCCAGGGGTCGAGGGTGGATGGTGTTTCATTCACACATTCATTCATCCGCCCCCCCCCTCGCCCCCCCAGCAAAGAGGTGCTGGATCCCTCCTCGGGGCTGGGGTCTTGCCCAGGACTGAGAATACAGTGGTGAGAGAGGAAGGAAGAAAAAAATAATCCAAACAAAATCCCAGCTTTTTTCTGCTCCAGAGCAGCCAGCCAACCTTGTAGGGAAGAGAGATTTAACCAAGTGTCTGAGAACCGAGTACAAGTACCTGGGTAAGAGGTGCAAGGAGGGCCAGACCATGGAAGAAGCGAGAGGACCAGCACTCATCTCAGGGGCCAGAGGAGGGGCTTCTTGGAGGAAGTGGCATTTGAGTCAGATTTTAATGAAAGCTTCCCTTCCCTGGTGGCTCAGAGGCCCAAGATTCTGCCTGCAGTGCAGGAGACCAGGGTTCAATCCCTGGGTGGGGAAGATCCCCTGGAGGAGAGCATGGCAACCCGCTCCAGTGTTCTTGCCTGGAGAACTCCATGGACAGAGGAGCCTAGTGGGCTACAGTTCAGGGGGCCGCAGAGTCAGACACGCCTGAGGGGCTGACACACTTGGTGGGCGAGGAGGAGCTCGGGAGTGGGGGACAGCCTCTACCCTGTGGCACGAGAGTGGCTGGTCCCAGGGCCCCAAGGAGTGAGTGAGTGAAGCAAAGGAATGGAGGGTGACAGGCAGCAGGCAGGGCTGGGGGACTGGAGCGAGGTCTGGGAGTGGACCACTTCATTTCTGAGCAATCCCGGCCTTTGGGACGGCGAGGGGAGCGTGGCTATCCACGAAGGTGGGTTCCAGAGTTCTCTTTCTCTGCTTTCGGCTCAGCTGCCAAGAGGAACTGAGAACCAGGTGGCAACTGTCATGTCAGAGTCACAGAGACCCCGTAGCCTTCCCGGGAGGGGGCCCAGGACTGCTCATCCTACAGAGGGTGGAGGGGTGGAGTCAGGCAGCGCAGATTCCCCGGGTGGACAGATCGGCAGCATTTGGGGCCTATCCAGCTCTCAAACGCTGCTAACGCCCCCAAGGACACCCCGCACCCCCGAGAGGGTCCCCTCCGCCCTCCTCCCATCTCCTGGCCCCCTGCTTCCTGGCCCCGCGGGCCTGCCTGTTCCGGGTGTTCCATGCGCGTGGGACCAGTGGCGCGGCCTTCGCGCCTCAGGCTGGCGCCTCACGGCCTCACGGCTCGCCCGCTGGCCACCTCCTGGGCCGGCACCGCGTCCCTTTGCCTGACTGAGTAGTATCCCACTGCACGGCTAGACGTCTATTCATCCATTTTTCTACTCCTGTCAAAGCCCATCAGACCTTCTGCTCCGGGGGCAGCTTGACTTCCTGCCGTGACCCGTGTTCCAGGAGTGGTTTGCCTTCGCCACCCACACGCCCCTGCCAGCCTTGCACGGCCCCTTGCACGGCCTCCCGGGTGCCCCACAGGCCGCACGGGCTGCCTCTCGCCCCTGGCTCCGTGCGCTGAGTCTCGAAGCACAGCGTCCCAGCTCCGCAGGGATCCTGGTCAGCCTGACGGAGCAGCTAAGCCCTTAAGGAGTCTTTTCGTTTTCTATTTGTTTGCTTTTGGCTGCGCTGGGCCTGCGCTGCCCTGCGGGCTTTCTCTAGTCGCGGCGAGCGGGGGCTGCTCTCCAATTCACGGAGCGCCGGCTTTTCGTTTCAGCGGCTTCTCTGGCGGAGCGCAGACTAGCGCAAGCAGCCTCAGTACCTGCGGTGCTCAGGCTTGGTCGTCCCACAGCGTGTGGAGTCTTCCCCGGCCTGGGATGAAACCCATGTCCCCTGCATCGGCAGGCGGATGCTTAACCACTGGACCGGCAGGGAGTCCCAGGGGCTTTTGTATATTCCAGCAGCCTGGCAGGTTCTGGGCGACAGGAAGGAAGATGGGACCGGGGGGTCGTGGCCCCATCGGCCTGCTGCCTGGCCCCCGGGAACATCCTGCCTGACCCTGTGTTGGTGAGTGAGATGCCCTCTGAGGTCTTGGTGAGTGCTGTTGGCAGAGGCCGTGTGGGCGGGAGAGGTGAGCCAGCTCCTGGAACACAGATCAATGCAGGAAGGCATGCTGCCTCCGGGGCGGAAGGTTGGAGGGGTTGTGACAGACTCGCCTTGACACAGGGGTGCTGGGCGGTTGCACACCCTCACTGGCACACTCAGCAGTAGTGTCAGAGGCTACAGCCGCGTGGGGGAGGAGCCGCGGGTGGGTGGGAGGAGCCGCGGGTTGGTGGGCAGGTGCGGAGTCTAACCCGTGAGCACGTTGCCCTCACTGTTCGAGCACTGAGTGGTGGGCAGAGAGGCTTGCTGACCGCCCACGGGCGAGCATCCTGACCACCTCCCCCCTAGCTGTGCTCACACCAGTGCCCCCCAGAGGCCACTGACTGCAGACCAGCCCACCTGCTTCTCCCCAAAACCTCCGGGCCTCTGACCTTCCAGCCCTCTCCTAACACGCGGCTTGCCTCGTGCCCCGGAAGCACCATAGACTCGAATCTCCTGCCGCTCCTCAGCCAAGCAAAGTTGATGACAAACACTCTGTTTGAAGCTCTATCGGGGGGACCCCCTCCCAAGTGGAGGCGGGGCTGGATCACGGCGCTGCGGTCCTGACACGCGAGTCACAGCCAGCCAGTGGATGGGGTGGGTGGAAACTGCGCCTCTAGGAAACCGTGACGAGCACGCCGAGAAGGAAGGCTGAGTGGCCGTGCCCTGGAGGAGTGGCAGGATTAGCTCCCCCCACCATGATCGCATCATGCACTGAATGGTGCAAATCCGCGGCTATTTTTTATTGTTTAGTAAATACTTTTAAAATTTTGCAACAAATCCATTCAGCGGGCAACCAGCGGATACATAAAAATCACGCTTGACAAAACGATGAATTTTGATTTCCTTTTCTCAAGAGAGTGGAGCATTTAACTTGGATGAAATAGGTGTGGATATCGAACTCTGGGTGGGGCAGGAAGCAGAGGGCATGACCATGGGCATGGTGCCAGCTGGTCGCCAGTGGGTGGTCATCTGTGGGCAGTCTCCAGGGGGCGGTCTCCAGGGGGCGGTCTCCAGGGGTCGGTCTCC
>SJYG01000155.1:2713580-2754706 GCA_006410535.1 Litocranius walleri | reverse complement strand
CGGTCTCCAGGGGGCGGGCACCAGGGGGCGGGCACCAGGGGGGCGGTCCCCTGGGGGCTGAAGGTAACGGCATAGGCGCAACTGTGGCCCAGGGACACGCGGCTCCGAAGCCTGTCGTTTTCTTCAGAGAGGACATCTGTTCTTCAAATTTAATTTTGCTGTTTTTTTTTTTTCCCATCCTGAGTCTTGTGCACACATCCTCAGAAGAAATCTCCAAACCATCTAGTGACGCCTGTTTAGATTGGCTCCATCAGTCATCTGAGGCAAGAAATCAGTTAAATTAATTCCAAAATGTTTTGATTTTCTTAAATCCAGCGGATAGACTATAGGTGAAGCGTATGGAAGTCCATTGGAACAAGTGTGGAGCATCTGATGTGCTGCCAATCCTGGTGCAAATTCAGTGAAAACAAAACAGACTCTTCAACACTGAAGTTTTGTTCGTTTTGAAAGTGATTACAAGGAGATGAATTTGAGAGGATCATAGCACTCTGCTAAGAACATGCAATATTTTGACTAAATTAAGCCAAAACTATGGTTTTTCCAGTAGACATGTACGGATGTGAGAGCTGGACCATAAAGAAAATTGAGTCCCCCCCCCCAAAATGATGCTTTTCAATTTTGGAAAAGACTCTTGAGAGTCCCTTGGACTGCAAGGAGATCAAACCAGTCCATCCTAAACAAAATCAACCCTGAATATATGCATTGGAAGGACTGATGCTGAAGCTGAATCTCCAGTACTCTGGCCACTTGATGCGAAGAGCCGACTCATTGGGAAAGACCCCGATGCTGGGAAAGATTGAAGGCGGAGGAGAAGGGGGCAACAGAGGATGAGATGGTTGGATGGCATCACTGACTCAATTGATATGAAACTGAGCAGACTCCAGGAGAGAGTGAATGACAGGGAAGCCTGGTGTGCTGCAGTCCACAGGGTCGCCAAGAGTCAGACACGACTCAGCAACCGAAAGGCAAGAACAAAGAAACTGATGATTACCGGGGACTGGGTGTGGTTTGCCCAAAGTTCCTCACTGCAGTTAAGCCAGCCTGATGTACAGCCAGTGAATATGGAAGGTGGAGTCCTTCAAATACAGAGACACTCACATGTTTCTACATATTCGCACAAATACGCAGACTTATATACACACACAAACACACAGAATAAGTGACCCGTAACGTCTGCTCCAAAGGCCACGTGCAGTTAAAGGGAAGTCCTGCAGAAGGCCAGTGTGTCCTTTCGCAGTCTGCTGCTTCTGATCTGAGTTCAGGAAGGCTGGGGCCCTTGAAGAGCTATCTGAGATGGTGTCGGATGTTTTGGAAAAGGAGTCTTCTGCAACTGATTGAAATTTGCTTGGACAGCTTTAAACAAAGGATTTGACAAACGGAGCCAAGGCATGTGAGCTTTTGAATCTTTCAAGAATTGTGATGATTGAAAACAAAGTTTGCAGAGTTGAGGCTGCTGATCCTGGTTGCTGTGAAAGCAAAAGGCGGCAACAGACACTTTTAACTCGAGGGCTCAGACAGCACGTGAGAGCTAATTTCAGATTGTACAGTTGTGCTTCGGAAAATCGTACTTGTGGGAAGAATGTTTTGAGGGTGCTTTTAGGTTTAATTGGATAAATTTATATCCTGAAGCTAAGTGGGACAAAATGGAGGGAGCTGTTCAAAAGAGTCATATGTGGAGACAACCCACTTGAATTTGCCCATAAATACATCTGCTGACAAAAGGCATTCTGAACAGAGACGCATCTAGGAGAATACCTGGGCAAAAAACATGCACATTTTAGCAAAACAAAATCAAACAAATGAAGCCTGAGGTTGTGGAGAGCCTCCATCCCGCAGAAGCGACACTGAGCTACCTGGTATCTCGGCATTTCTCAAGGATGCGTTTTCTCAAATAAAAATGCTAGGGTTCACCTGTTGGCTCAGATGGTAAAGAACCTGCCTGCAAGGCTGGAGACCTGGGTTTGATTCCTGGGTTGGGAAGATCCCTTGGAGTAAGGGAATGGCCTCGCAATCCAGCATTCCTGCCCGGAGAATCCCATGGACAGAGGAGCCTGGCAGGCTACATACAGGCCATGGGGTCACAAAGCGTCAAATACTACTGAGCAACTAACACTCTCGCTTTCTTTTTTCCACAGAGAAAGGGCTAGTGAAGGCCTTGAGGAACTCAAATTGATTCACATACACTTGAATGATTTGCCAGAAATTTTAAACATAAAAAATAAGAGCAAATTGGAATAAACACCAGCAACGCGCGTTAGAACGTGTTGCCGAGAAGGGCGATGGACCAAGGATTATAAACGCACGCACTTTATTTCACTTTAACCTGCTCGGGTATGTTTTCCTGTGTTTAGAAAGCATTTTAGTTTTGGAAATAGCTGTGGAATCAGACAATTTTGCAGTGCCTCCACTACAAGACGGCTAGCTTGCAAGTGAGTGCGCACAGCCAGCCCGGGCAGCTTTGGTTCCCCGCTGCGGTGGTGTCCGTGTTTATAATCCCTGATTCAGGGCCAGGAGCTCAGCTCAGCTCCTCAGCCGTGTGGATCTCAAACACCAGTGTTTACTTTAACTTGATCTTAAAAAGAATGTTTTTTTCATGAAATTGCTGCCAAACATTCAAGTTTACGGGAATGAACTCCACTTTCCCGAGGCCCCCTCTAGCCCTTTCTCTGTGAGTCATCGTTTGTTTCAGGCACAGCCTCTTGATGAGGCTTCCCTGGTAAAGGGCCCGCCCACCTGTCAGTGCAGGAGATGCGCATTCTGTCCCTGGGTCAGGAAGATCCCCTGGAGGAGGAAATGTCAACGCACTCCAGGATTCTTGCTTGCCTGGAGAGTGCCCCGGACAGAGGAGCCTGGCGGGCTACAGTCCGTGGGGTTGCAGGAGTTGGTCGTGACTCAAGTGGCTGAGCACATGCTCTTGAGAGAGGCTAGGGGGAGGATCCTCGTCCCCACGGCCAGGCTCAGGGATAGAGGTGGTGTTGGCCTCACCACCCTCTGCATCATCTGGGGAGCATCTCCATGTAAGCTCCATCTCTGCACTGTGACCTCAGGGGAGCAGGCCCCTTGGAGTCAGACAGGCATCTCCACGTGTCCCTGTAGCCAGGACCCCACGGCCTCCAGACACACTTGAATGAACGAATGAATGAATGATTAGCCTCCTGCCTCAGGGGCCCTTGCTGACACCCTCTCCCTCCTCTGTCCCTTGACTCAACCCCAATATACCCACCCTCCAGACCTCTGCAGGGGCTCCTCGTCTGGGGGCCAAGTGGGCTTCCGTCCAGGCTGCTGGAGACCTCCACCCTCAGGAAGACAGCTCCATGAGGGGTCACCTGATGCTCCCTCCAGGTGCAGACCCTGACACCCTCCAGAGTAGGTTCCCATCTCCCCCTCCCAGAGGCCTCTGTCTGCAGGGGTGCCACAGGTCCCGCACAGAGCCTGCACACCTGGGGAGGTCCCCATGGCCTCTGCTTTCTGGCCTCCAGCCTGACTCAGCCTCTGCTCTGCTGCCTCCTTCTTGCAAGGAGTAGGCTCTGGCCCTTTCCTCTGCGCCCAAGTGCACGGGAGAGGGCGGCCGCCAGCCTTAGGTGTGGGGGGAACAGAGGGCTATTGTGCTGGAGAAGACTCTTGAGAGTCCCTTGGACTGCAAAGAGATCCAACCAGTCCATCCTAAAGGAGATTAGTCCTGGGTGTTCATTGGAAGAACTGATGTTGAAGCTGAAACTCCAATACTTTGGCCACCTGACAGGAAGACCTGACTCATTTGAAAAGACCCTGATGCTGGGAAAGATTGAGGGTGGGAGAAGAGGGGGACGACAGAGGATAAGATGGTTGGATGGCATCACCAACTCAATGGACATGAGTTTGGGTAAACTCCGGGAGTTGGTGATGGACAGGGAGGCCTGGTGTGCTGCGGTTCATGTGGTTGCAAAGAGTTGGACACGACTGAGCTACTGAACTGAACTGAACTGAACTGAGGGCTGGCTGCTCCGGGCCAGCTGCCTGACCTGCTCTGAGCTTCTGGTGATAGAGGATGGAGGTGGCCTCAGGACAAAGAAGCCTCAGGGTGGGAGGGGTTCCAGAGGGCAAGAGGGGTTCCAGAAGGTTGGCGGGCCCGGATTTTGGATGGGGGGGCTGGGGGAGGACCGCACTCCTCAGTGCAGGCCCCTGCGAGGATGGAGCAGGCAGGTGCTCAGCTGGTGTGGCTATGGGGCCTGGACCCAGCCTGGCTCTTTCCTGCTCTCAGAGCCCAGAGCTCACCCAGGCTCCTGCTGCGGCAGCAGAGGGCAGGGCCTGAGTTGGGGAGACCATCTCTGGGAGGTGGAGGGCGGAGGTGGGGACGTGGCGTCTACAGCTCTTGCCGGCCGGCCTGCTGGTCTGTGGGAGGCCTGGTGGGGTGACTCATCGGAGCTGAACGGAATGGAGCCCAGCTGTTCCCAGAGCCGCCGGGAGGTCCCTGTGTTGCAAGCTGAGCGGGGAGGGGGCAGGCCGGCACTCCCACCTGCTGACCTCCCTGGGAAAGACCAGGGGTCCAGCCTGCAGTGCTTGGCCCTGAGGACCTGAGCCTCAGGGTGCCGGATCCAGAAGATACTGGGTGCGCAGCATGGCTGCACCCCTGGTCTGGTCTGCAGAGCTGGACCATGCTGGCTGTCCCTCCTTATATGGGGGCCTGCGATGAGGAAACCCAGGCGCCCAGAAAATCAAGTAACAGGCCCAAGGCCCCGAGGTCCCTGGGACTGGAGCCCAGAGTTTTCTGAGAACTCACCACTGCTGTCTTCCCCGGGAGCTGTGGTCCAACCCAGATGGTAAATGCTGGGGAGGGGCCGGTGCCCCCTCCAGACACACGAAGGAGGATGCTTCTACCCACTAGCAGGAGGCAGCCTCTGGGAGCTTCTGTCCCCAGCCCCTGGCAGACCTCCCCCTGATCAGAATCGATGGGTCTTGTGATGTCTCCAGCCCCCGAGGGCTGCAGGAGCCCACACCCCATCGTGAGCCATGAATGCCCAGGCTGGACACTGGATCCCAGATGTCCCTGTCCACACCCGAGTCACACTTGGGAGCCGTTCCCCACCAATCCCAGGTCCACCCCGACCCTGCCCTTGCCTTCTCGCCTTCCCTGTGAAGTCCTCGGTCTCGAACCTCCACCTCCGCGGCGCCATGGCTTCTCCCCCGTGTCCGCGTCTCCTCTTACGAGGACGCCGGTTATCGGGCTGAGGGCCAGCCTGGCCCAGGAGCGTGTCCCCAGCCTTCACTCTTTATGTCTGCACAGACTGTTTTCCAGAGTCACAGTCTGAGCTCCTGGGTGGTCGCACATTTGAGGGGATGTTCATCTCCCTGCTGCTGCTGCTGCTGAGCCGCTTCAGTCGTGTCCGACCCTGTGCGACCCCATAGATGGCAGCCCACCAGGCTCCGCTGTCCCTGGGATTCTCCAGGCAAGAACATTGGAGTGGGCTGCCATTTCCCTCTCTTATCTTCTTACAAACAAGCAGAGTTAGTGAGACGACCCAGGAAGCAAGGCTCCCTCGGCTTCCTGCTTGCAGGACCCTTGTCGACAAGTGTGTTAATATTACGTGGCTGAATCCTCGGGACACATGAGGCATCACTGTTTGCATACATTCAGGGCCCACTGAGACTTTCCACGTGCTTCCACCCAGCTGTCTACGTGCGCCATCTCTGCTTACAAACATCCTTCCCCTGGAACCACGTCAGGCACACCTGGAATCCACCCTTTAGGATTTCCTGCAGAGACAGTCTGATGCTGGCAACTTTCTCCACTTTCGTGGTCCTGAAAATGTGTTTATTTGGCCCTCATTCTTGGAAAGCATTTTCACTGGGTATTTTTTTTTCAGGTCATGGAGGTGGCCTTTCACGGGCTTCTGGTTTTCATTCCTGCTGGACAAGTCAACCGTCAGCGTTACAAACCATAAAGCAATCTGGCTCCTTCTCTGGCTGCTTTTCAAATTCGTCTGACCTTTGAACACCACGGGGGTAAGTGGTACCGACCTCCGCACCGTTGAAAATTCACGTAAATTTTGACCTCCCCAAAGCTTGACTACTAATAGCTTACTGTTGGCAGAATTATGTGATGCCTTAGTCAGTTACGTATATTTTGTATATCATATGTACTGTATATGGTATTTTTTTTTAATAAAGTAAGCTAGGAAAAGAAAATATCATTCAGAAACTTGTAAGGAAAAGAAAATGCATTTAGAGTACTGGACGGTGTTTATCCATACTGTAAGGCTATATCATCTGTTTACAGGATGAGTCATCTGCCAGGACTGACATCAATGCTGCCTTATATGATACAAAGCGCAGTGCATGTCGTATGTATTACTAGAACAGGACATCGAAAATGAAAAGAGCATGTGAAAAAGTCGTATTCTTTAATAAGCGCAACGACTCACGTGTGGATGACAAAGAAGCGATAATGCGCCTGTGTTCTGCCACCCTGTAGCGTCAACACAACCGCTTCATGCAACCCAACCTCACACTCATGGACTCTTTTTTGCTTGTTTTCGTTTACTTGCTAAGCTGTGTCCAACTCTTTTGCCATCCCAGGGACCGTAGCCTGCCAGGCTGCTCTCTCTGTCTGTGGCATTTCCCAGGCAAGAATAGTGGAGCGTGTTGCCATTTTCTTCTCCAGGGGAACTTCCCGATCCAGGGATCAAACCCCCGTCTCCTGCACTGGCAGGCGGATTCTTCACCATCTCAGCCATCAGGGAAGCCCCAGCACTAACGGACGAATTGTATGAGATGTCTATGACATGCAGGGCATTACCTGGGGGTCCAATGGTTAGGACTCGGTGTTCTCACTGCTGTGGCCTGGGTCCTGTTTCTGGTTGGGGAGCTAAGATCCTTCAAGCCATACAGTGTCCTTGCCCCACAAAATGTTTATGACATACAGTTCAGTTCAGTTCAGTCACTCAGTCGTGTACGACTCTTTGCCACCCCATGGACTGCAGCACGCCAGGCCTCCCTGACCATCAGCAACTCCCGGAGCTCACTCAAACTCATGTCCATCGAGTCGGTGATGGACATCTCATCCTCTGTCGTTCCTTTCTCCTCCTGCCTTCAATCTTTCCCAGCATCAGGGTTTTTTCCAGTGAACCAGTTCTTCGCATCAGGTGGCCAAAATATTGGAGTTTCAGCTTCAGCATCAGTCCTTCCAATGAACATTCAGGACTGATTTTCTTTAGGATGGACTGGTTGGACCTCCTTGCAGTCCAAGGGACTCTCAAGAATCTTCTCCAGCACTACAGTTCAAAAGCATCAATTCTCCAACACTCAGCTTTCTTTATGGTCCAACTCTCACATCCATACACGACTACTAGAAAAACCATAGCTTTGACTACATGGATCATTGTTTGCAAAGTAATGTCTCTGCTTTTTAATATGCTGTCTAGGTTGGTCATAGCTTTTCTTCCAAGGACCAAGTGTCTTTTAATTTCATGGCTGCAATCACCATCTGCAGTGATTTTGGAGCCCCTCCCCGCCCCCCCCGCCAAAAAAAAAAATAAAGTCTGTCATTGTTTCCACTGTTACCCCATCTATTTGCCATGAAGTGATGGGGCCAGATGCCATGATCTTAGTGTTCTGAATGTTGAATTTTAAGCCAACTTTTTTACTTTTCTCTTTTACTTTCATCAAGAGGCTCTTTAGTTCTTTGCTTTCTGCCGTAAGGGTGGTGTCATCTGCATATCTGAGGTTATTGATATTTCTCCTGGCAATCTTGATTCCAGCTTGCGCTTCATCCAGCCCAGCATTTCACATGATGTCCTCTGCATATAAGTTAAATAAGCTGGTGACAATATCCAGCCTTGACGTGCTCCTTTCCTGATTTGGAACCAGTCTGTTGTTCCATGTCCAGTTCTAACTGTTGCTTCTTGAACTGCATAGAGATTTCTCAGGAACTAAGATCCTATAAGCTGTATGGTGTATCCCCCCCAAAAAATGTTTATGACATACAATATTACAGTCATATTTATAATACAATATTGGAAATACTGTTACATTGAAAACACGCTGCTGATGGTAGGTCGATACTGTCTCTGGGGCGCCTCCGATGAGGAGAGAGGGAGGGAGGTGCACTGCAATGTAAACTTTTTGGAAGCAAAGTTATGAAACAGTAAGAAATCAGACGCGCTGTCTCTCTCATACTAACGGCCACTGGCTCATGCCTCAGGAAGGCTGGACTAGCATCCATGCAGGTTTTATGCGTTCATGACATGCGTAACTTTTTCTTAAATTTTTTTGCTATTTCTAGGCTATGCAGTTTGTGAGTTTTTTCATATTGTCCCGAATCCATGTATCCATCCACCCATCCATCCCTCCATCCACCCACCCATCCATTAGAATTGCTGGAACATATTTAAGCTCTAGTTTTAATTTTTTGAGACCCGCTAAACTATTTTCCATAGTGACAGTGGTAATTTACGTTGCTAACAGCAAAGAGTTCCCTTTTCCCAAAGTCCTTGCCAATGCTATTTCTTATCTTTTTGGCAGTAACCATTCTAACAGGTGTGAGGTGGTATTTCACTGTGGCTTTGATTTGCATTTCTCTGATGATTTGTGATATTGAACATCTCTACATGTTCTTGTTGGTTATTTGTATACGTCTTCTTTGGGAGCATGTCTATTCAGTTACTCTGCCAATTTCTAAACCAAATTATTGATTTCTGTTGCTGTGTCACATGCGTTCCTGATAAAATCTGGCTGTTAGCCCTGTGTCAGGGACGCGATCTGCAGCGCTTGTTCCCGCTCTGCACGCTGCGGTTCACCTTGCTGGCATCTCCCTCTTGTGCAGAAGGTTTTAGTTTGATGTAGCTCTGCTTGCTCATTGTTACTTTCGTTGCTTTTAGTGTCAAATCCAAAATCTTTCTGCAACTTCTTCCAAAGTCCTGTTAATGTTGATATTTTGACATCTTACCAGGAATTACGAATGTTTTTAATGGCATCTGGAAGGGTGAATCCTTTCCAGAGTATTTTTAGTTAACTTGGCTCGGCGCCATCAAAGGAACCACTACGTGCGACAGTCACAGCCCTACAAGATTTATTTCTTAAATAATGAGACTTGAGACGACTCCGATTCGTGGGCTACAGAATGGATGCGGTGTTACCAGCTGTGGAAACAACAGTGACCTCACTGTGCATCGTCAGCCTCATTGGAGCTCTCGGGTGACCAGGATCATTGTCAAAGAGCAGTCCTATTTTGAAAGGAATCCTTTTTTTTTTTTTTTCTGAGTAGTCGTTCCCAATGATGGGATTAAAATGTTCCCCAAGCCACACTGTAAACAGGTGTGATGTCATCCAGGCTTTCTTGTTCCAGGTGCAGAACAGGGCAGAGTGGAGCCAGCGCCACTTGTAAGGGCCCCGGGGTCTCTGCGGCGCGTGGGCACTGGCTTCAGCGTCAGGCCCACAGCGCGCTAACCCCAGCAGGAGAGGCAGCCTGCCCTCTGAAGCCTAGGAGCCGGGCACCGACTTCTCCGCTCTGGCTGTAAAGGCCTGGCTGGCGTCTTCTTCCAGGGGAGGCGGCTTCCTCTCCCCTGAGCGCCTGCTGTCCAGGGCAGCCTCCCCGTGCGTGGACGGCGGGCTGAGCTGGCTCTTCTCGGTGGCTCACTGCGGCTCCCACGGCAGCGCTGCCTCTCCTGCCCTTGCACGTCAGGAGGCGGCTTCTCCCCCGAACCCTCGCGAGCCAGCCCTGCCAGGTTCCGAGTTTTCTCCTGCAGCCTCCTCACCCCGCTCAGCCTTCACAGAACTGAGGAGGTTGGGGTCCTCCTCTGGGTGAGGCTTTGGCTTAAGGGAGTGTTGGGCCGGTCTGATCCTCTGTCTAGACCACCGGAACGTCCTCCGCACCAGCAGGAAGGCTGCCCCTCTCTCGTCATTCGTGTGATCCCTGGAGCGGCACTCTTCACTGCCTTCAGGAGCTCTTTGCCCTCACACCTTGGGTAACCGTTTGGTGCAAGAGGCCTCGCTCCCGGCCTGTCTCAGCTCCGACACGCCTTCCTCACTGAGCCCCATCATGTCTAGCTTTGATTTAAAGCGAGAGACGAGTGAGCGCCTGCTGTCCAGGGCAGCCTCCCCGTGCGTGGACGGCGGGCTGAGCTGGCTCTTCTCGGTGGCTCACTGCGGCTCCCACGGCAGCGCTGCCTCTCCTGCCCTTGCACGTCAGGAGGCGGCTTCTCCCCCGAACCCTCGCGAGCCAGCCCTGCCAGGTTCCGAGTTTTCTCCTGCAGCCTCCTCACCCCGCTCAGCCTTCACAGAACTGAGGAGGTTGGGGTCCTCCTCTGGGTGAGGCTTTGGCTTAAGGGAGTGTTGGGCCGGTCTGATCCTCTGTCTAGACCACCGGAACGTCCTCCGCACCAGCAGGAAGGCTGCCCCTCTCTCGTCATTCGTGTGATCCCTGGAGCGGCACTCTTCACTGCCTTCAGGAGCTCTTTGCCCTCACACCTTGGGTAACCGTTTGGTGCAAGAGGCCTCGCTCCCGGCCTGTCTCAGCTCCGACACGCCTTCCTCACTGAGCCCCATCATGTCTAGCTTTGATTTAAAGCGAGAGACGAGTGGCTCTTTTAAACACTCGGAGGTCATGGCGGGTTCTTCATTGACCAAATGCCACTGCTATCGCGTCTCCACTGAGACTGGAGTGAGAAAATGCTGTTGGAAAAATGGAACCATTTTGCCTGACAGAAAACTTTAATTTGTAAAAAAATGAAATATCTGTGATGTGCAATAAACTGAGCTTTGTCTGTATTGAAAGACTCTGCTGTCTCTGTTGTATGTTTTTGACTCCTTGGTGTTAAGTGAATAGGTCGTATACATATGGGTTTATTTGGGGATTCTCAGCTCTCATCCCTTGGTTCGTGTGTCTGTTCTTTATGCCAGTACCGCACTGTTCTGACTACTATAGTTCTGCCCCATAATTTGAAAGCAGGCTGTGCGGCTCCTCCAGCTTTCTTTCTTTCTCAGGATTGCTCTGGGGACTTGCTTCGTAGTCCGGTGGCTGAGAATCTGCTGCCAGAGCAGAGGACACGGGTTCAATCCCTGGTCCAGGAAGATTTCACACGCCGAGGGGCAGCTCAGCCACGGCTGCCGGGCCCACGTGCTGGCACTACAGACGCCCACCAGCCCCGGCGCCAGGCTCCACAGCAAGAGAGGGGCTACCAGGACAGGCGCTCGTGTGCCCACCAAAGAGGAGGCCCCTCTTGCTACAGGTAGAGGACGCCCAGGCGCAGCAACAGACCCAGCACAGCTGAAAAGACAAACCGCTTTGGTTATTTGGTTTCATAAAAATCAGGGTTGCTATTTTATTTTATTTTTGAGCTGTGCCACTAGGCCTGTGGGATGTTGCCTGACCTGGGACTGAATCTGGGCCAGGGGAGTGGAAGCCTGGAACCCTAACCACTAGTCTACCAGGGAGCTTCCCTGGTGTGTGTGTGTGTTTTTGAAAATGATTGCTGTTTTATTTTATTCTGAAAAGTAGCATTTACTTCAATATTTTTAGATCATGGTGCACGGCATGCGGGGTCTTAGGTCCCTGACTGGGGTCGGGGCCCGTGGCCCCTGCGGGGGCGGCGCAGCCATAACCGCTGGGCCCGGGCAGTCCCTGCTCGCTCTATTTCTATGGAAAATGCCACTGCAATTGTACTGAATCTGCAGATTGCTTTGGGTGGCATGGACATTTCAACCACATGAATCCTTCCAATCCAGGAGTGTGGAATATCTTTCCATTTCTTTGTATCTTCTTTAATTTCAAGGAAAATTATTTAAAGGTTGAAAAAAGAAGGTATCCTTTTTAAGCCATCTTGGGGCATTATTCAAAGGCATGCAAGGAGTGTTCTTACCTGGGGATTGTGCCCGTGAACTTTGCTCTTTGTGACGTTATGTTAACCCAGAGGTTTACATTTGGCAGAAGGTGACCCCTGGGGTCACAGTTCTCTTGCCCGTGGGACCCTGGTCTGTGTCACCTCTAACTCACCCGTCCTGATCCTCAGACTGCTTCACTCTCTCTTTGGTTCCTGTGTTAATGAGCTCATAAATTGTTGATACAAATTCATTTTATGTTTGTGTGACAGCCTGGCTTCCGGTCTGAAAGTCAGCCTTGGATAGCCTCAAAGAATGCTGAGGCACCACAGCGTGTTCTGTGTGCAGGCCACAGGCTGGTGTCGGGGGTCTCCAGCCAGACCAGAGCCCCCAGTCTGCGGCTCCCCTGCAGCCAGCTCCCCTGTCCCGCGGGGCCCCTTACCCCACTGGGCTAGGGTTCTCCTAAGGACCAGATGGGACCCACTACGCTCTGGAGGAATGATTGTAATAACCAGACTAGGAGTAAACCCAGGCCTCTGTGGCCTCCATAGACAACAGGGAGGGTTTCACTTAAAAGTGGGGGGAGGGGATCAAAGAGACACCCCCACACTCCCCCCTGACTCCGTGGACCCCTACGTGTGGATGCTCCTCAGAGCTGAGCTCCCAGATCGTGGCCCTGGGCCTCTGGCTTATCAGCAACTGGCGCGCTGAGTGCTGTTGAAACGGCTTTATGAGCTGGAACTCGCACGCCGCTCGAGGCTCCCCCTGAAGGGGTTTGTCACGGCAGGAATGTGATCACTGACGTCACCACGCTTGGCTTTAGGCCAGCTTCTTCTTCTGGAAGAGAACTCGCACTTCTCAGCGGGGACCCTCTAATCCCCCCAAGCCCATCTGCTTTCTGTCTTGATGGACTCGCCTCTCCTGGGCATTCTGGGTGGATGCGGTCATCTAATCTAGGGGCTTTGCTGGCTGCCGGGAGCAGGGAGGCTTCGAACAGCGCTCAGGAGGCCCCTGGTGACCCTGCCCGGGGTGGGGGACCTCAGACCCCCAGCCACGGCTCCGGGACAGCCACACTCGCCATCCTGCACCCCATAGGTGTTTCCTGAGCACCAGCCCTGGGCTCGGCTCCAGGCTGGGATTGGGAGATGCCCGTGAACGAGGGACACGTGTGCCCACCTGCCCTCGAGGCCCAGCCCGGCGGGGAAGCAGTGACCGTTTGCTGGGGGGTGGGGGCTGTGGCGGGGCGGCGGTCCTTCACCTCCAGTCACTGTGGGCACAGAGGGCTGCTCGCGAGGTGCCCCCCGAGGTGGACCCTGGTCTGCATGGGGCGCCGTCTGTTTGTACTCAGCCACCGCCCGGCCAGGGTGACGTCACCGGCGCTCTCGGCCTGGCGGGCGCTGGCGGCTGGCCCCTGGGACAGCTCAGGCCCGGGCCCCGCTGGGGGGTGGGGGGACCGGGGCCTGGCCTCGCAGGCAGGGGAGAAGGCTGCACACCCTCCCGCAGCCCCGCGGTGCCTGCCTGCTGCTCAAGGGCCATCAGCCCACCAGGCCGGCCATGCTCTGTGCATGGGCCCAGCCGTGTGGGGAGGCCGCCCCGTTCCTCAGGTGCTTACCCCCTCCTGCTGTCGGTGACCACAGAGCAGGGCAGGGCCCCTGGGGCTGCTGGGCTGAGAGTCTGGACCTCGAGGGGCTTGGGCCAGGCCCCACTGCCTCCTGAGATCCCCAGTTCCAGCCCCGACACTGGGGTTCGGACAGTTACTAACCGCCCCCATCCCCACCCTGTGCCAGCCCAGAGAAGCAGCTGGTCACCTTTAGCCCTCCCAGCATTCCCATCCCCACCGTCCAGGTGAGGAAACTGGCTCAGAGGCCTCAGGAGGACCAGAGGCTGAGACGCGTCCCGCCACCCTGAAGACTGTGCTCTTGGCTCTGCCCATGGGCCGGCGGCTACTGCCTCAGGTCAAGGGGCCTGGACACAGGTCCTGAGCCTGTGGCCCGTCTGCACAGGAGGCCTGGGGCCCAGCAGCTTCGAGCTGCCATCTCTTCACCTTGCAGAGTGTGTGCGTGTTGCGGGAAGCCTGACACTCCCTGGCGGCTCGCTGGAGGGCTGGGTGAGATGACAGGCGTCCTGGGGCCTGGATTTGAAGAGCCGGGGAGGACAGTGGGGAAGGGCTGGGTCCCCGCAGGTCACGGTGTCTCCAGGTGAGCGCCAGGGCTGGGATGGTGGTCGAAGGCAGCCAGGGCCTGGCTGGTGGGGGCATGAAGTCGGGCTGAGTGGGTGGACGGAGCCCACCTCCCAGGCCTGCTGCCCCTCCCACCGGCGCCTCCTCCCTGACTGGCCTCACGCAAACAGACGTGTCTGCCCAAGGTAGGGGCATCTCCCTGGCCCCCAGAGGAATCTCTGAGGGCCTTCTGGGGAGAGCGCCTTACAGCGTGGTGGCAGCGGAGGCGGGGTCCTGGGGACCCAGGGGCGGTGCCGCCTTTCCTGCCTGCTCCTTGGGTTCTGAGTGTCTGGAGCCAGGCCCCGGAGTCCCTGCCGCATGTCCACTGCGGGCTCTTTCCACTGATGAATATTTTCATTCCTACAATCTTGGTGCTGCTCCCGTTCAGAGGCCTTTCTGTGTGCGTCACCAGGGATGAGGGTTCGTGCCTGACATGCTGTCCTCGCTGTTCTGTCAGCCTGCAAGGCAGCCTCCAGGCTGGTTAGATGTCCTCAGGCTGGTGCAGGGACAGATATACCTGAGATTCTTTTTTTAAAAAATATTTATTTAGCTGCGCCGAGTCTTAGTCACAGTACGCGGGGTCCTGGTTTTTGTTGCAAAAACCCATCTAGATCCTCGCTCGTCCCTTCCCTCTTAGGAGCGGACTCTCAGAGCCAAAGTCTGAGGGGCTCCTTCCTGGGCTTGACTCCCCTGCGTCGTCCACTGAATAAAGCCCATCTCGCAACTTTTAGAGTGTGCATTATTTTAGGTGACGGCTTCAAGTGTAGCGAGTTGAGTAGTTCAGTTCAGTTCAGTCGCTCAGTCGAGTCCAACTCTTTGTGACCCCATGGACTGCAGCACGCCAGGACTCCCCGTCCATCACCAACTCCCGAAGTTTACCCAAACTCATGTCCATCGAGTTGGTGATGCCATTCAACCACCTCATCCTCTGTCGTCCCCTTCTCCTCCTGCCCTCAATCTTTCCCAGCATCAGGGTCTTTTCCAGTGAGTCAGCTCTTCACACTAGGTGGCCAAAGGCTTGGAGCTTCAGCTTCAGCATCAGTCCTTCCAGTGAATATGCAAGACTGATTTCCTTTAGGATGGACTGGTTGGATCTCCTTGCTGTCCAAGGGACTCTCAAGAGTCTTCTTCAACACCACAGTTTGAAAGCATCAGTTCTTTGGCGCTCAGACTTCTATATGGTCCAGCTTTCACATCCATACGTGACTCCTGGAAAAACCGCAGCTTTGACTAGACGGACGTTTGTTGGCAACGTAATGTCTCTGCTTTTTAATATGCTGTCTAGGTTTGTGATAAAGTGGGCCACATCAAAAAATCTTTACAAAATACGTTCAAGCCTCCCTGCCCGCTGCTCCCCAGGGTCCCTGGCCGTGGGTGTTCTCAGTGAGACCCTCACGGAGCAGCAGACAGGCTCAGAGATGCTGGGAAGAGGATGCTGAGTCCCAGCCCACGTGTGTTTGGCCTCAGGCGATGTGCTCCACCTGTTTTGCCCATGGATTTCACAGGGGCTCAGGGGTGGATGGTGTGGGTCCCTCCGGTCTCCAGCCTCTGCTGTCTCCCTGTATTCACAGGGTCCCTCCCAGTGCCTCTGCTGGCGGGTCCCTTGCCCCCACTCCCGTCCCAGGACCTGGTTGGGTGAGGTATTGTCCCTTCTCTGTGCTGGAGATGGCACCAGTCCTGGCGCTAAGCAACCAAGACACAGACCTCAGCTGTGGCCCCTGTGGTGGGCTGGGCTGCAGGGGCCTGCCCGGGAGGAGGGCCTCGGGGGCCTGGATCGGCCTGTCCTGGTCTTTTTGTGATGGCCCCAGGGCTGGCCCAGATCTCCAGGGACCCCGTCTCAGCAGACCTCGGGGCTTCCCAAGCTCCTCTGGGTGCAGCTGGTCTGGGTCCTGGCAGCGTCTGCATCTCTCGGTCAGGATCCAAAGCCCTCCACACCCATGTAACCCCAAATCAAGGCAGCGCTAACCCTAAATAAGTGTGAGCATGTCTAATGGAGTCTGGTTTTGCCCTAAATGTTGTTTATTCCCCTAGAAACTCCTGTCACTCACATTTTGCCCATCGGCTCTGAGGGGGCCAGGCAGGTGTCTGCTCTGCCTCCCAGGAGCGGAGGCCTCGTCTGCTCGAGCTGACTGCCCGCCTGCTGCCCTTTGCCCAGTCCCAGGCCCAGGGGCTCCGCTGAGGTGGACGGAATGAGCTGCCGGCTCCCTTCTCTGCCTGCAGACGGGATTTTGGCGCCCTTCCCCCGGGAGGCTGTGTCCGCCCTCTTCTCTCTGCTTCTATCTTCTCCTCCCCACCGCTCAGTTTTTATTGCTATGAGAGTTTTCAAACATTCATCATTTCAAACGAAAAGGGAAAGAAAAGAGACCTATGCGGAGAAGGCGATGGCACCCCACTCCAGTGTATACGTTCAAGCCTCCCTGCCCGCTGCTCCCCAGGGTCCCTGGCCGTGGGTGTTCTCAGTGAGACCCTCACGGAGCAGCAGACAGGCTCAGAGATGCTGGGAAGAGGATGCTGAGTCCCAGCCCACGTGTGTTTGGCCTCAGGCGATGTGCTCCACCTGTTTTGCCCATGGATTTCACAGGGGCTCAGGGGTGGATGGTGTGGGTCCCTCCGGTCTCCAGCCTCTGCTGTCTCCCTGTATTCACAGGGTCCCTCCCAGTGCCTCTGCTGGCGGGTCCCTTGCCCCCACTCCCGTCCCAGGACCTGGTTGGGTGAGGTATTGTCCCTTCTCTGTGCTGGAGATGGCACCAGTCCTGGCGCTAAGCAACCAAGACACAGACCTCAGCTGTGGCCCCTGTGGTGGGCTGGGCTGCAGGGGCCTGCCCGGGAGGAGGGCCTCGGGGGCCTGGATCGGCCTGTCCTGGTCTTTTTGTGATGGCCCCAGGGCTGGCCCAGATCTCCAGGGACCCCGTCTCAGCAGACCTCGGGGCTTCCCAAGCTCCTCTGGGTGCAGCTGGTCTGGGTCCTGGCAGCGTCTGCATCTCTCGGTCAGGATCCAAAGCCCTCCACACCCATGTAACCCCAAATCAAGGCAGCGCTAACCCTAAATAAGTGTGAGCATGTCTAATGGAGTCTGGTTTTGCCCTAAATGTTGTTTATTCCCCTAGAAACTCCTGTCACTCACATTTTGCCCATCGGCTCTGAGGGGGCCAGGCAGGTGTCTGCTCTGCCTCCCAGGAGCGGAGGCCTCGTCTGCTCGAGCTGACTGCCCGCCTGCTGCCCTTTGCCCAGTCCCAGGCCCAGGGGCTCCGCTGAGGTGGACGGAATGAGCTGCCGGCTCCCTTCTCTGCCTGCAGACGGGATTTTGGCGCCCTTCCCCCGGGAGGCTGTGTCCGCCCTCTTCTCTCTGCTTCTATCTTCTCCTCCCCACCGCTCAGTTTTTATTGCTATGAGAGTTTTCAAACATTCATCATTTCAAACGAAAAGGGAAAGAAAAGAGACCTATGCGGAGAAGGCGATGGCACCCCACTCCAGTGCTCTTGCCTGGAAAATCTCATGGACGGAGGAGCCTGGTGGGCTGCAGTCCATGGGGTCGCTGAGAGTTGGACACGACTCAGTGACTTCACTTTCACTTTTCACTTTCATGCATTGGAGAAGGAAATGGCAGCCCACTCCAGTGTTCTTGCCTGGAGAATCCCAGGGACGGCGGAGCCTGGTGCGCTGCCGACTCTGGGGTCGCAGAGTCGGACACGACTGAAGCGACTTAGCAGCAGCAGCAGCAGCAGCATGCCGGCCCACGCGGCCGCCACCTGGGCTCGGCAGTGGCCCTCCGGCCTTGTGTGGGGGACAGGCCCCTCTGGCACCCCCTTCTCTGTTATGGGGTTAACGTTTCCCGCCGGCCCTTTCTTCCCAATCTGCCCCTCCCCGCTTGGACATCTGAAGCCAGTCCCTGTGCCCGAGGGCCCCTAGCTGCGTGCTCGCCTGTCCAGACCCCGGTGCACAGATGGACAGACGGCCTGCAGCCTCCTGTGCCTGACCCCCTTCCCTCTCCTCCTTCCTTTCCTCCTCCACTTCCTCTTCCTCCTCTCTGGCCTAATAACCTTTGGAAAGAGAATGGCAGACTCCCTGACGCTTCCCCTTCAAACCTTGGCCCGCCTCTCCTGAAAGCAAGGCCAGGGTCCAGGGTGAGCCCAAAGCCGTCCTGGCGCCTGAGAGCCCAGCCATCTCCGCACTCCATCAGCCCTCGGGTCTGCGTGTCATTTCTGCCACTGTGCCAAGAGGCGCCTTATGGCTTTGGGGTTGGGGTTGGGGACCGTGATTTCACGTCTCCCGTGTGGCTCCGCCTCTGGTCTGTTTCACTGGAGGACACGCCCCACCCCTTTATGTTTTCCCAGGACACTGACTCACGGGCGGTTTGGAGAGCAAGCTGGCTGCCTTGCAGACCATCCCAGTCTGGAGATCCTCGGATGTCATTTTCCGTGGTTCCCGTCACCTATACTTCAGCTGCAAAGGCTGGACTTGGGACAAGTGGACATACTGATAACAGCAGTTGCTGACTTACTGGCACCGCATCCCGGGCCCTTTTAAAGCTGGCAGATCCCTTCAGGGGACCCTCACCAGGCCCCTCTGCTGTGCCAGGAGCATCAGGACCTGGCTCATGCCTCCCTGCTGCAGGGCGGGCCCGGGGGCTGCCCCGTCTCAGCCCAGCTGCCCCAGGGCCCAGGCCCGGGACCCCAGCCCCCAGGGCCCCTGGCCCTGCTCCGTGCTGGGCTCCCGAGCCTCCCCTGATTCTCCTCCGCCATCCAGCTGCTTCCAGCCCACTGGACCTTCCGCAGAGAGAGGCTGGACCAGGTGTGGGGGCAGTGGGCTCTGGGCTCCTGCTCTGCTTCCCGCTTCACGCGGTCCCGTGGGCTCTCTCTGAGGGACGGCATGCAGCGGAGTAACGGCGAGCATCAGGAGCTGTCGCCACTCCACGGCCTCCCCTCTGCCCTCTCCTCCAGGGAGCCAGCCTGGGTTCAGACGTGCTGCAGGAGAATGCAGGGTTGGGGCCTCTCACCCGCGCTCTCGCCGCCAAGCTGCAGAGATGCACAGCCTGACGTGTGCTGACTCCCTGGCAGCCCTGAGCCCTGTGTGGATCCAGGCCGGGAAACTCAGCCAGAGCCCCCAGATGTTTCCACTCAGCACTTGGCACGGGTGCCCCAGCAGGGAACAGTGGCCCGGGCGTCAACTCAGGAAAAGGCCGCTGCCCTCTGGGCGTTTGCAGTCAGGCCTCCCGGGGCTGCTCCTCCGATGGTATAGCAGGGAGGGGTGCAGGCAGGGGGCAGCCCTCCAACCCTCCAGGATGCCAGTTCTGGCTGTCCCCTCTGGCGTTGTGTACATGTCCACAGAGCCACCGGCAGCGCCAAGGGGACAAAACTTTTGTGTGTAACCCAGGGAGATGGAGGCTCCATGGCCTGGGCAGCTCTGGGGTGTTGGCCGCTAGCGAGGGGCCCTGGAGACCAGGAGCTGGGCGTCGGTGGTGCCGTGGAAAGAGGTGCTTGGTTGCCAAAACCCAGAAAGAGCTGGAAGACCTGAGCCTGCCGCTCTCTGCCATCAGCTGTGTGTTCTCAGGACTCTGGGGAGTTTAAAAGAGCCCACACTTCATCCTTCCAGCTCAGGTACTAATGGAAATCTCACCTCATTCCACGAGCATTCCAGACGGCTCTCAGGAAATACACAGCGTGAAGTATTACAGTGTGGACGCAGGAGGACAACCCGGGGTCCAAGGTCGGGAACCAGAGGAGGTGACGGTTGCACAACACTGAGAGCCTTCTAAACGCTCTTAAAGTTTCCTCTGCAAAGCCGTGACAGTGGTGAATTTTATGTTCTGTGTATTTTCCCACAATTAAAAAAAAAAATCTTACAACAAAACAAAAATCAGGGCCAGGGAGGATTGCAAGTGGAATGGGGAGGAGCAGAGGAGGGCTTTCCGCTGCAAGGCCATCCCAGCTGAAGGGGCAGAGCGGGGTTTGCCCTCGGCTCTTCTGTCGGCAACCAAAGCACAGAGAAAACACACTCAGGTCATCGGGAAAGCAGAGGGTAAGCCCCTGCGCTTTTCGGCCTGCATGGGGGACACATGACTGATAATGACAGGACGAAAATATTCCAGTCCTGGGGGCCCCACAGTGGTAGGAGGCCCCTTAAAGAGCTGCTTCGCGTCGTCGGGACGGCCATGTGAGTTCCATGGCAGGGGAGTCCTGTGGACTCTCCGAGAAACCTGGCCTGGCCTCCCGTGGGGGAACAGGGAGCTTTCAGATCATCTAAGGCCCACAAGAACCGGCACCACGAGAGGGACAAGGAAAGAGATGCTGAGAATCTGTGGACCAGACAGGAAACCCGAGTGGAAAGAATGCTGGACTCCTGACCCAGTGGTTCATGCCCTGAAAGTGACAGGCCGGGGCTTCCCCAGAGGTCCAGGGGCTGAGGCACGGCCCTTGCAGTGCAGGGGACGCGGGTTCAATGCCTGGTCAGGGACGATCCCGCGTGCCCAGTGCTGCGGCCAAGCTAAAGTAAAAGTGACAGGCCTGGAAGAGGGCCGGGTGCCCAGGGAAGGGGAAACCAAGGGCTGCTGGTGTTCCAGGACCTTCTGGGAGGCGGAGGCTTGGGGCCGAGGCAGGGAGGTCTGTGTGAGTAGGGGGCTCCGCTCTGCACTGGGGCAGTGAGGGCTCAGAGAGGCGCAGTGGCTTGTCGAGGGGGCAGAGCCGTCTGAAGCACAGCCTTTGCTGCCGCACGTTCCTCGGGAAGTCTCGGTGGACATGGCTGGTAGATACCAGCCCGAGACCTGGCTCTTTACCCCACAGGACATTTGAATCCCCTCCCCACTTCAGAAGACTCAGAAGCTCTGGAGACACTGTAAGAAACATCCCTTCGAAGGCATGAAGGAACGCAGGAGAAATGAAGGAAAAGTGGAACACGTCCTCAAGTGGGGTGGGGGAGGCACAGCTGGCGTGGCTGAGTCTGATCCAGGGTCCTGGGGGGTCCTGGAGGGAGAGTGATGGGGCCTCCATGCCCCCCACCTCGCCGCCCAGATCTCCCTGGGGGCTGCCTGGGTGTCCCCACAGGGCAGGGGGCGTGGTGGTGCATCCCCAGAGAGCCTGAGGAGGCTGCAATGACCTTTGAGACCCGGTCTCAGAAGTTACGCAGGCCAGTCCTGCTTCTGGGTGGGAGGGGATCACCATCCCCGGGGGCAGGAGGAGGGCTGGAGAACAGGGACGATCCGGAGCTCACGGCCGAGAAGGGAGCTCACAGCTTAGAGTCAGGCAGCAGGGGGACTGGAAGCAAGCCGCCCCAGGCTCAGGCTGGGACCTGGGGGCTCAGGGCCGAGTGAGGGTCCTGAGGGATCAGACAAACGGGAAGGACCCGTTCCTCATCAGAGACATCCGTGCTGACAGCAGGTTCTCAAAGGACAGCAGCAGGAAGCCGAGAGGAGCAGAAAATGTCTCACTGTGCTCCACGAGCGACTCCCCGTCCACCCACCAAGTGCCCGTGAAATGCCGTTTAAAAGTGGATGAAGACATGTCAGACACGCAAGACGCGAGCTGGAGCAACCCCACAGGCCCTCAGGAAAAGAGCTCAGAAGGAACGTGATGCAGGCGGAGAGGGCGGCCCAGAGGGAGAAGGAGGGGCCGGAAGCAAGGGTGTGCCAGGCCTTGTTTAGAGACTCTTGCATGTTTACCAAACACAGGGTGAGGCCGTGCTGGGAGGTCGGGGTGCGGGGCGCCCGGCGCAGCCCTTGTCCCCTGCAGGCCGAGGGCCTCCACTGTCTCTGGGGCACTCCTGCAGGCCTGCAGAGGCACACACGTGTGCACACACACGCACACATATGCATTCAGTCTGGTGCTGCCGCTGGAAGAAATGGGAGAAGAGGCCCAGCCCACACCAGCCGCGTCCACTGCGACCGCAGAAAACAACTCTCCCAGGAAGGATACGAGAGCACAGCTCAAATGCCAGAAGGATACGAGAGCAGAGCTCAAACGCCGGCCAAGGACAGTAAGAAAGCCAGGACCGGGTTATAGGGGTGCAAGGACTATAGATTTCTCTTCTGGTTTCAGAGAAAGGTAGAGACATCCATGTTCCGCTTAGGTAGGCCCGTCAAACCTATCAAGTGACGTGAAAGCGTTAGCCATTCGATTATGTCTGACTCTTTGCGACCCTACAGACCGTAGCCTGCCAGACTCCTCCGTCCATGGGATTCTCCAGGCAAGAGTACTGGAGTGGGTTGCTATTCCCTTCTCCAGGGGATCTTTCTGACCCAGGGTTCAAACCCAGGTCTCCTGCAATATAGATAGGTTCTTAAACATCTGAGCCATCTTTAAAAACAAAACGGAAACAGCAGCAGAGGGGAAAATTGGAATCGAAAAGAAGCTCTGTCCATGGAAAGACAGGACAGGGCCTCTGAGATCTTGGATGGGTCAGAGGGAAGAGCAAGCACAGAGTGATTCCAGATAGACCTGTGAGTCACGTGAAGTCGCTCACTCGTGTCCGACTCTCTGCAACCCCACGGACTGTAGCCCACCAGGCTCCTCTGTCCATGGGATTTTCCAGGCAAGAGTACTGGAGTGGGGTGCCATTTCCTTCTCCAGGGGACGGTCCTGACCCAGGGGTTGAACCCGGGTCTCCCACATTGTAGGCAGACGCTTTTACCGTCTGAGCCACCATACCTGTAAACTTACCAGTTAAAAGACACTGACGGGCTGGAAAAATATGATAAACCCAGGCTGTGCTGTTTACGAAAGAAATCCCTCCTAAGGGAAGAGGACAGACAGGGCCACCGAGGGCCTGGCTCTTTGGCGAGCGATGTCTGGAGTCATCCCACCAGCAGAGGTCATGCAGAGGTCAAGGGGCAGTGGACCGTGAGGTGGAGGAAAGCCCGGCCTTGCTCCTGCCCACCGCCGCTCTCCACCGTCCAGGGGAGCGAGTCCTGCAATCACACCTGTGATGAAGTGGCAGCTCCTGGAGCAGCGCCCGTCCTCCGTGCCAGGACGTGAGTTTTCTACCAGAGGGAGCATGGGACTGGATGCGTCCAAAGGGCAGAGGGTGGGATTTGTCTGATTTTTTCTTTTTAAAGAAAACAAATTTATTGAGATGTAATTCGCATACCAAACATCCCCCATTTTGATGCACGAATCAGCGGCGTTAATTCCCTTGTGATGTCGTGCCGGCGTCACCACTCTGTTTCCATCACCTCAACAGAGACCCTGCTAAGGGGCCCCCCATCGCCCCCGGGCCCTGGACACCTCCCACCTGGTCCCCTCTCGGTGGAGGTGCCTGTCTCCACATTGCATGTGCAGAGTCTGTGCTCGTATCTGGCTTCTCTCTTCAGCATCGCGCGTCCCTGTGGTCGCGTGAATCGGCGCTTCACGTCTTCTCGTGGCTGAGCAGCGTTCCACGGCAGGGCTGGGCCGTGTCCTATGGGCCCTTGGTCTGCTGGTGGACGCACGGTCTGCGCTTTAGCTACTGTGGAGGTGCTGCTGTGAGCCTCTGTGTCCCTGCTTCCGGGTCCTTGGGGTGTGCACCCAGGAGTGGAATCCCTGGGTCACCTGGAAACCCTACACGGAGCTTGAAGATTTCCGTGGCGGCTGCATCTTTTTACATCAGTTGGTGTTTCGCTTGCCCCTCTGTGCCCACGGTCTGTCTCTCTCCCGTCTACTCTCTGTGCGGAGGATGGTCCTGGGGGACCCCTCTGATTTCCTGGTGGGCTCAGCTACTGGGTGAAGGGGGAGAAGAGGAGGGCGGGGGGGATGCGGGCTGAGGGACACCCCCTGCCCGTGAGGTTGTCTCGGCAGACCACGTCTCCTCTCAAGCCAGCATCTCCACGAGGAGTCTGGAAAATGCTCCCCTTCCTCACGGGGGCTTGGACGGCAGCCCCCAGGCGCCGTGCTGTCCCGAGGGGGCCTGCTGCCGTCGCTGCTTTGAATCTGAGCGCTGCCATTCCCTCGTCCCCCTTTGGGAATAAACCCTCATCGAATTATGTCTCCATCCTCCAAGTGGACGACCCGCCTTCCCACCCTGGCCTCCAGCTCTGCTTCTGGAGAAACCAGACTGCACAGAAACCCCACAAACGTCGGGATCTGTGGCATCTGGGTCGTGTTCTCTGAGCCCGTGCTGTCCTGCGAGGCTCATCCCGCAGGCCCCCAGGTTGGGCGGGTGGTGGTCGTGTGTCCAGTGGTCCAGGCCCAAGTGCCTGTCCAGAGGCGGCCAAGCTGCCCAGGGGTCGGCTGCACCCCCCCTACCCTTGCGGCCCCATCACAGAGACAGCCACTGGACGGCACTGCTCTGTACTTGGCGAGGTGTTTGAAATATTTTGCACCTAAAACTGTAAATCTTTTCACGTAAAAATAAGCCATGTTTGGGGCATAAGGGAGCAGGTGACAGGGGGGTGAGGGGGTGCAGAGCCTGCCTGTAGGGCTGGTGCCCTGGGGCAGCTGCCCAGGGAGGCTGGGCCTTGGCCTTGAAGCCTGGAACAGGGCTCCGTGAGCCGGGCAGGTCTGGCGACCTGGGTGGGCCACCCTAGGGTGGGATGCTTCTTCAGTGCCCTGACTTTTGGAGCAAGGACCCCTTCTGAGGTCCAAAGCCAGGACCTGCGGGCCAGAATGTACCTGGGCTGTTGGGGAGGTGGCACAGATGTCTGTGTATCGATCACACCTGCGGGGCTGCCTGGGTAGGGAGAGCAGGCACCGTGACCTGGGGAGCAGACCCAGGCCCTCAAGGTCCCTCCCAGAGCCTCTGGTTCAAGGCCACGGCCACCCACCCGCTGTGCCCCGGGGCTCCGACTCCTCGGTTCCTCATCTGGGAGACCAGGTCCCCTGGCCTTCCAGGGCATTCTCCTTCTCCTAGGTCTGGCCTCCTCTCTTTTGCATTTTCTTAATGTAACCAGCACTTCTGAAAAACTTGCCACCTGCCTTGACTGTCTTTAAACAGCCTGCAAACTTTAGCTCACTGAGTATGTGACAGCCCCATCAGACAGGCTCCTTTACGAATTCTGTTTTGTGAACAAGGAACCCGCGGCAGTCAGAGCGTGTGCATGAACCAACCCTGAACTTGGTCAGGGCGGCTGAGTCTGGCTCAGGTTTTCCGGCCTTCTGACTGGGCTGCAGGCACCGTCTTCTCGTGACACTTTAAACTGCCCCGGAGTGAGAGATGGGGGGTCCTGGGCCGCTGTAGCTGGCCCCCCTGTGCTGGGGCTGGATGGAGGAGCTTCCGGCCAGTGAAGGACCTGGCAGCTGCAACCTGCTGGCCAGGAGGCCGCAGGCTCGGCCTCTCTGCTCCGGTGGGGCTGGCCCGGGCAGCTCCTCCATGTCCGGGGTCCCAGCAGCCCAGCGCATGAGCTCATCCCGCCCGTGCCCTGGCCTCTCACCAAGCGTGGCCCCTGTGTCCTGTCTTGTGTGAGCGATTTCAGGGGAGCCTCAAGGAAGCAGAGCGCCCCGAATGCTTGCAGCTGGGCTGGACTCGTGTCCACCCAGCCAGGGGCCTCTGCTGCGTGTTCTGAGTCTGCTTTCCTGGGTCTCCTGGGCTGCAGTGGTCCCCTCCCTGGAACGGATGTTTGGGGACTGCCCAAAGAACATTCTAGAGGAGTGACGTGACACCCATCCATCAGAGGGGCCTTGCAGGGTCTCAACACTCCCCCCTTGAGCTGCTTGCAAGTTCAAGTTTCTTGGGGGGGATTCTCCCTCAACCTTCCTCCTGTCCCCCCTCACTTCCCCTAGGAGCCGGAGCGTTGCACCCAGACTGCGGATGATCAAACACACGATGCAGGAATAAAGTGCAAACAAGGGTGCCAGAGACCACGGAGGCCAGCTCTGTGCTGGGCCCTCCTTCCCTGGGTCTCCCAAGACCGGTCATGTGGAAATTAAAGCTCCATCTTCCAGGAAATTAATGAAAACCGCATTTACGAGCAGCTGTTCTCGGGTGTGATCTCTGTTAAGGGGCCGGTGGGTCCGGGAGTGAACTGTGGAGGCCTTGTCCATCCTGCGTTTGTAGAGGGGCCTGGGGAAAGCACCGCTGGGTGGGGTTGGTGGGGGGGATGGGGGGCTCCTCGCTCAGGGCAGATGCAGGCACGAGGCGACTGGATTTAGTCTCACAGGGAGACACCCGAGAAGCTGGTCTTCCTTCAATGCATTGGGGGCGCTAAGTGCTGGTGGAGGAGTGGGGTTTACTCCGGGGCTCAGTGCGCACCCCTAATGCGTCAGCAGCCACCGGGGTGCCCAGCAGCTGTCACTCTAATTAGCAACCTGAGCATGTTTCTGTTCCCTGAAGGACTGGCTGAAATCTCTAAATTCCGTATTCTGGCTGCTCTGTTGCAGCAGCCCGATCAGTGTGCTGAGCATTTTACAAGCATCACTCAATTCTCTGCTTGCAACCAGCTGTGAAGAGGGCTCCCTCTCACATCCCCTTTACAGAGGGGAAAGCAAGGACCAGAGAGGGGAGGCCACCTCCCCAGGGTCGCTCAGCTGGGAAGCGGCTCCCCACGCGTCTGCCGTGGGAGGGGTCTTAGGGAAGTGTGCCCCAACCCCGGGCCAGGTGGGGCTGAAACACCAACTCAGACGCTGACTCCCTGCTTCCTTACCCTGGTGGTGTCACTGCCAGCTGCAGTGCAGGGAAGGGGTGATTCCCTGGGTTTATCCTGGTCCAGACGAAGGCAGGGTGCTCTGCCAAAAGCTTGCCCTCTGGCTGCTCAAAGCTTGCCCTCTGGCTGCTCACCTCACTCACCATTTCAACTCCCAGGCTGCCTTGTTAGATCAAAGGGCCAAAGGTCTTTTCCGTGTTGTGTTAGAGTCATCTGCATGGGAGCCTCACAGATGATGGAAATAAAATATTTACCATTTGGAGCAAAAAGTCCTGGGAGCAAAGGGGGTGCGATGGGCGGAGGAGGGCTCAGCAGCGAACAGCTGCTGCCCAGCTGTGGCTGTGGGGGCGGGCGGGCACTGAGCCTGGAGGCTGGGCCACTGCCGCTCTGCTCCTCCGGCCATTCGGTGCTCCCCGGGGCACACCTGGGGGGTGACTGCCCACTCCTCCAGGCCCAGGCCTTCTTCCTGGTGCCGCGAGCCTCGGGCCTGCAAAGCACGTCCTTGGACGCCGCCCGAGCCCTTCCACCGTGCCCCACTCTCCACCCACCCCCCCATCTCCCCGGCCCACCAGCTCCCCTCCCCAGTTTCCTCACTGACCAGCTGTGGGGTTGGTGAGGCCAACCAACCGTGACCAGCCTCACTCCCCCGTCCCCACGGGCCCTGCAACCCCATGGAGATGCCCAGGGAGGCCCTGGGGGACCAGGGGGTGAGTCCAGATGAAAGGGCCTGTGAGCACTCTCATCCAGGCCACCTCTCACTCAGGGAAACTGAGGGCCAGGCGGGAAAGGGGCTGCCCAGACTGCTGGCTCCCGGAGCACAAGGCTGTGTCCACCCCCTCCCCAGCCCAAGCTGCGTGTCCCCACCCCTCCACTGCTGCCGTCCTTGGCTCTGGGTTTTGAAGGAACGCCAGTTACAGTACGCAAGGGGGCGCGCGCTGCCACTTCAGCTGTATCGGACCCTCATGACCCATGGACCGTGGCCCGACTCCCGTGACCCCGTGGGCCATGACCCTGTGGACTGTGGCCCGACTCTCGTGACCCCATGGACCGTGACCCTGTGGACCGTGGCCCGACTCCCGTGACCCGTGGCCCCAGAAGCGAGGCTGAGGCTGGAGAATCCCTCCCTTGTTGACGGAGTGCGTACTCTCACCTGCTCTCAGTTCCCAGCTGGGCGGGACAGGGGACTCAAGCGCGGTGGGAAGGCTGGCCTGCTGTCTGGACGGTGAGCCCCAAGCTCCTCGCCATCGGACCAGGCTGCTTCTTCTAGGGCCCCTAACGCAGCCCCGGCGTGCCCACCCTCGTGAGGACCCAGGGAGGGTCTGGCGGCGCCTTCAGGGAGACAGATCTTGGAGCCCTCCTGGGTGAAAGGACCCAGAACGTGGCCAGGGGAGACCTATGTGAATGGCCCCCAGGCCCTGACCCTGAGTGACCTCCACACTGGCCTGTGGTGACCCAGGGACCCACCCCTCATGTGCAAGACAAGGGCCCTGTTGAATCTCAGGTTCAGCCGGGAAGAGTCCTCCCAGCATGTGGGGAGGGCTCTGGAATCAGAGGGGAGGGGTCCTCGAAGCTTTCATGGCCGGCCTCAGATGACCTCCTGGAGTCGGCCGAGTGCAGACGCGCTGCCCCTCAGCCTCGCTGGGGAGCAGCACTCTGTGCAGGGGAGGGGCTGCTCAGCCAGCCTGGCTGGGCGCCAGCAGGCTGGAGGGGCCATAGCTCTGCGTGGGGTGGCAGGGCCCCTTGTCCAGCACCTGCTGAGCCCGTGGCACCCCGGGCTCCCTCTCAGGACGGCGGCGCCTCCCAGCGCTCTGCAGGATGGGGGCGGTCCGCTCAGGACACGGCAGGGTCACCACATCTTCCACTTTGCAGTCTGGTCCACCCTGCAATTTGCTGTTAGTCAGAGTGCTTAGGTAAGCGGGATCAGCCTCAAACGTTTTGCAAGAGTGATACAGATTGTTTCGAGGAACGGACCGTTAGCCAGATTCCAGCCCCGCTCCCCCGGCCCCTGCCCACCCTGATAAGAACGGCGCCGGCTGCCAAGGAGTGGTTTATGCCACGTGCCAGGCTCACCTGCTGGGCGACCTTGGGCAGCGACCCGGCCTCTCTGTGTCTGTTTCTTGTCCGCATTGTGGGGATGGTGAGGGTGCCCATGTCCCAGCGAAGCATCTAGAGCGGCACCCACAGCCTCTCGGTGCTGGGCGACACCTCCGTAGCTTGCGGTGTTCTTGCCTTTACAAGCAGTGGGGCCGTGAACACTCTCCTGTATGTATCTTGGCCTCCTTCCTTAAAAGTAAGTGAATTCGTGCTGCGGAGTTGCCAACAGAGAGGCCGAAGGTGCATTTTAAGTGTGAATCGGGAGGAGCAGAGTGTCCTGCCAACAAGAACACGACTCAGCATCGCACCAGGGCCTCAGGCCTGCTTCTTTCCCAAACCCTCGCCAACACCAGGTATTGAAAACCTTCACATTTCTGCCAGTGTAAGAGCTCAAAAAAATTTGAGTCGGGTTTCATATCTTTTCATATAATTGCAGACTTCTTGATTTGTGTAAGCTCTTGGTTTATGAGCTATTTCAAGTCCTAAAAGATGATGCTGTGAAAGTGCTGCCCTCAATATGCCAGCAAATTTGGGAAACTCAGCAGTGGCCGCAGGACTGGAAAAGGTCAGTTTTCATTCCAATCCCAAAGAAAGGCAATACCAAAGAATGCTCAAACTACCACACAATTGCACTCATCTCACATGCTAGTAAATTAATGCACAAAATTCTCCAAGCCAGGCTTCAGCAATATGTGAACCGCGAACTTCCAGATGTTCAAAGTGGTTTTAGAAAAGGCAGAGGAACCAGAGATCAAATTGCCAACGTCACCTGGATCATAGAAAAAGCAAGAGAGTTCCAGAAAAACATCTATTTCTGCTTTATTGACTATGCCAAAGCCTTTGACTGTGTGGATCACAATAAACTGTGGAAAATTCTTAAAAAGACGGGAATACCAGACCACCCGACCTGTCTCCTGAGAAATCTGTATACAGGTCAGGAAGCAACAATTAGAACTGGACATGGAGCAACAGACTATTTCCAAATAGGAAAAGAAGGACGTCAAGGCTGTATATTGTCACCCTGCTTATTTAACTTCTATGCAGAGTACATCATGAGAAACGCTGGGCTAGATGAAGCACAAGCTAGAATCAAGATTGCCGGGAGGAATATCAATAACCTCAGATATGCAGATGACACCACCCTTATGGCAGAAAGTGAAGAGGAACTGAGGAGCCTCTTGATGAAAGTGGAGAGTGAAAAAGCTGGCTTAAAACTCAACGTTCAAAAATCAGAGATCCTGGCATCCGGCCCCATCAGTTCATGGTAAATAGATGGGGAAACAGTGGCAACAGTGTCAGACTTTATTTTTGGGGGCTCCAAAACCACCGCAGATGGTGACTGCAGCCATGAAATTAAAAGATGCTTGCTCCTTGGAAAAAAAGCTATAACAAACTTAGACAACATATTAAAAAACAGAGAAATTACTTTGTGGACAGAGGTCTGTCTAGTCAAGCAATGGTTTTTCCTGTGGTCATGTATGGATGTGAGAGTTGGACTATAAAGAAAGCTGAGTGCTGAAGAATTGATGCTTCTGAACTGTGGTGTTAGAGAAGACTCTTAAGAGTCCCTTGGACTGCAAGGAGATCAGTCCAGTCAACCCTAAAGGAAATCAGTCCAGAATATTCATTAGAAGGACTGATGCTGAAGATAAACTCTCATACATTTGCCACCTGATGAGAACTGACTCATTGGAAATGACCCTGATGCTGGGAAAGATTGAAGGAGGGGGGAGAGGGGGGCAACAGAGGATGAAATGGCTGGATGGCATCATCGACTCAATGGACATGAGTCTGAGCAAGCTCCAGGAGTTGGTGATGGACAGGAAGGCCTGGCGCGCTGCAGGCCATGGGGTCACAGAGTCGGATGGGACTGAGAGACTGAACTGAACGGAACTGATCTGTGCAAGGTCTTGGTTTATGAAGGGACGGAACCTTGGTCTAGCCTGTAGCCAGTTTTTGTTTTTTGCTGGGTTATCTTTGAATCTGGATATGTACATGAGACAGTTAATCCCTATGTGCACGCCTACATACACTCGGGTACACACGCCTTCATCTGCACGTCAGTGTCTGTAGGGTACACAGGTACATTCATGCATGAGTGTACATGCGTATGCTTTGCGGAAGCCTCACATTTTATGCATGCAAACCAATCAGTGTTTTGGGGGCAGCACGGCCCAGAACAGGCTTCTCCACGCCAGGACTGCATTACAAATCCACGTGCGGCTTGTTTCCTGACTTTTTATCATTTTATTTTTCATGTTTACAACTCTGGCCTTGTGGGATTTGTTTTGGTGGAAGGACAGAGTAGGAATTCAGGTCTTCGTTAAGCTTTTTTCCTCCAATGACTAGTCATTTGCTCGACCATAATTTACAGGGCATCCCATCTCCTCCCTCCAATTTATCGTCTCCTGCGATCCCACGTGTCTTCCTGGGCTATTTCTGGATTTGCTCACTTCCTCTGGTGGCCTGAGGCCTCCAGCTCCCAGCTGTTTCAAACGTGCAGGCTTTAAAGTTGGGGAGGGCTGCTTTGGCGACTTAAGTGTCAAAGCAGAAAGTTCTGGTCTGTCCTCGTGGAGTCATTGTCTTATTTAAACTAACAAAAAAAAATTTCTTAAATTCCTTGCAGTACCACCATGGTATTGTAATGAGGATTAGGTTCCCACGAATAGATAATTTCGGGAGGAAATGACATCCTTATATTGAATATGCCTCCCGTGCACGAAGAGGTCTCTCTCCTTTTCCATCTGATTTTATAGAACTTAGGTTTAATGCTTTCTTCCTATGGATCCCACACATTTTTTGTCTCGTAGGCTTATTATTTTGGAAATAATTGGAACGTTATTTTGAAAAGTTTTAGTTTTTTGTAAGCTGGCATTTTTTTTTTTTTTGTGCCCCACTCTCCACCCACCCCCCCATCTCCCCGGCCCACCAGCTCCCCTCCCCAGTTTCCTCACTGACCAGCTGTGGGGTTGGTGAGGCCAACCAACCGTGACCAGCCTCACTCCCCCGTCCCCACGGGCCCTGCAACCCCATGGAGATGCCCAGGGAGGCCCTGGGGGACCAGGGGGTGAGTCCAGATGAAAGGGCCTGTGAGCACTCTCATCCAGGCCACCTCTCACTCAGGGAAACTGAGGGCCAGGCGGGAAAGGGGCTGCCCAGACTGCTGGCTCCCGGAGCACAAGGCTGTGTCCACCCCCTCCCCAGCCCAAGCTGCGTGTCCCCACCCCTCCACTGCTGCCGTCCTTGGCTCTGGGTTTTGAAGGAACGCCAGTTACAGTACGCAAGGGGGCGCGCGCTGCCACTTCAGCTGTATCGGACCCTCATGACCCATGGACCGTGGCCCGACTCCCGTGACCCCGTGGGCCATGACCCTGTGGACTGTGGCCCGACTCTCGTGACCCCATGGACCGTGACCCTGTGGACCGTGGCCCGACTCCCGTGACCCGTGGCCCCAGAAGCGAGGCTGAGGCTGGAGAATCCCTCCCTTGTTGACGGAGTGCGTACTCTCACCTGCTCTCAGTTCCCAGCTGGGCGGGACAGGGGACTCAAGCGCGGTGGGAAGGCTGGCCTGCTGTCTGGACGGTGAGCCCCAAGCTCCTCGCCATCGGACCAGGCTGCTTCTTCTAGGGCCCCTAACGCAGCCCCGGCGTGCCCACCCTCGTGAGGACCCAGGGAGGGTCTGGCGGCGCCTTCAGGGAGACAGATCTTGGAGCCCTCCTGGGTGAAAGGACCCAGAACGTGGCCAGGGGAGACCTATGTGAATGGCCCCCAGGCCCTGACCCTGAGTGACCTCCACACTGGCCTGTGGTGACCCAGGGACCCACCCCTCATGTGCAAGACAAGGGCCCTGTTGAATCTCAGGTTCAGCCGGGAAGAGTCCTCCCAGCATGTGGGGAGGGCTCTGGAATCAGAGGGGAGGGGTCCTCGAAGCTTTCATGGCCGGCCTCAGATGACCTCCTGGAGTCGGCCGAGTGCAGACGCGCTGCCCCTCAGCCTCGCTGGGGAGCAGCACTCTGTGCAGGGGAGGGGCTGCTCAGCCAGCCTGGCTGGGCGCCAGCAGGCTGGAGGGGCCATAGCTCTGCGTGGGGTGGCAGGGCCCCTTGTCCAGCACCTGCTGAGCCCGTGGCACCCCGGGCTCCCTCTCAGGACGGCGGCGCCTCCCAGCGCTCTGCAGGATGGGGGCGGTCCGCTCAGGACACGGCAGGGTCACCACATCTTCCACTTTGCAGTCTGGTCCACCCTGCAATTTGCTGTTAGTCAGAGTGCTTAGGTAAGCGGGATCAGCCTCAAACGTTTTGCAAGAGTGATACAGATTGTTTCGAGGAACGGACCGTTAGCCAGATTCCAGCCCCGCTCCCCCGGCCCCTGCCCACCCTGATAAGAACGGCGCCGGCTGCCAAGGAGTGGTTTATGCCACGTGCCAGGCTCACCTGCTGGGCGACCTTGGGCAGCGACCCGGCCTCTCTGTGTCTGTTTCTTGTCCGCATTGTGGGGATGGTGAGGGTGCCCATGTCCCAGCGAAGCATCTAGAGCGGCACCCACAGCCTCTCGGTGCTGGGCGACACCTCCGTAGCTTGCGGTGTTCTTGCCTTTACAAGCAGTGGGGCCGTGAACACTCTCCTGTATGTATCTTGGCCTCCTTCCTTAAAAGTAAGTGAATTCGTGCTGCGGAGTTGCCAACAGAGAGGCCGAAGGTGCATTTTAAGTGTGAATCGGGAGGAGCAGAGTGTCCTGCCAACAAGAACACGACTCAGCATCGCACCAGGGCCTCAGGCCTGCTTCTTTCCCAAACCCTCGCCAACACCAGGTATTGAAAACCTTCACATTTCTGCCAGTGTAAGAGCTCAAAAAAATTTGAGTCGGGTTTCATATCTTTTCATATAATTGCAGACTTCTTGATTTGTGTAAGCTCTTGGTTTATGAGCTATTTCAAGTCCTAAAAGATGATGCTGTGAAAGTGCTGCCCTCAATATGCCAGCAAATTTGGGAAACTCAGCAGTGGCCGCAGGACTGGAAAAGGTCAGTTTTCATTCCAATCCCAAAGAAAGGCAATACCAAAGAATGCTCAAACTACCACACAATTGCACTCATCTCACATGCTAGTAAATTAATGCACAAAATTCTCCAAGCCAGGCTTCAGCAATATGTGAACCGCGAACTTCCAGATGTTCAAAGTGGTTTTAGAAAAGGCAGAGGAACCAGAGATCAAATTGCCAACGTCACCTGGATCATAGAAAAAGCAAGAGAGTTCCAGAAAAACATCTATTTCTGCTTTATTGACTATGCCAAAGCCTTTGACTGTGTGGATCACAATAAACTGTGGAAAATTCTTAAAAAGACGGGAATACCAGACCACCCGACCTGTCTCCTGAGAAATCTGTATACAGGTCAGGAAGCAACAATTAGAACTGGACATGGAGCAACAGACTATTTCCAAATAGGAAAAGAAGGACGTCAAGGCTGTATATTGTCACCCTGCTTATTTAACTTCTATGCAGAGTACATCATGAGAAACGCTGGGCTAGATGAAGCACAAGCTAGAATCAAGATTGCCGGGAGGAATATCAATAACCTCAGATATGCAGATGACACCACCCTTATGGCAGAAAGTGAAGAGGAACTGAGGAGCCTCTTGATGAAAGTGGAGAGTGAAAAAGCTGGCTTAAAACTCAACGTTCAAAAATCAGAGATCCTGGCATCCGGCCCCATCAGTTCATGGTAAATAGATGGGGAAACAGTGGCAACAGTGTCAGACTTTATTTTTGGGGGCTCCAAAACCACCGCAGATGGTGACTGCAGCCATGAAATTAAAAGATGCTTGCTCCTTGGAAAAAAAGCTATAACAAACTTAGACAACATATTAAAAAACAGAGAAATTACTTTGTGGACAGAGGTCTGTCTAGTCAAGCAATGGTTTTTCCTGTGGTCATGTATGGATGTGAGAGTTGGACTATAAAGAAAGCTGAGTGCTGAAGAATTGATGCTTCTGAACTGTGGTGTTAGAGAAGACTCTTAAGAGTCCCTTGGACTGCAAGGAGATCAGTCCAGTCAACCCTAAAGGAAATCAGTCCAGAATATTCATTAGAAGGACTGATGCTGAAGATAAACTCTCATACATTTGCCACCTGATGAGAACTGACTCATTGGAAATGACCCTGATGCTGGGAAAGATTGAAGGAGGGGGGAGAGGGGGGCAACAGAGGATGAAATGGCTGGATGGCATCATCGACTCAATGGACATGAGTCTGAGCAAGCTCCAGGAGTTGGTGATGGACAGGAAGGCCTGGCGCGCTGCAGGCCATGGGGTCACAGAGTCGGATGGGACTGAGAGACTGAACTGAACGGAACTGATCTGTGCAAGGTCTTGGTTTATGAAGGGACGGAACCTTGGTCTAGCCTGTAGCCAGTTTTTGTTTTTTGCTGGGTTATCTTTGAATCTGGATATGTACATGAGACAGTTAATCCCTATGTGCACGCCTACATACACTCGGGTACACACGCCTTCATCTGCACGTCAGTGTCTGTAGGGTACACAGGTACATTCATGCATGAGTGTACATGCGTATGCTTTGCGGAAGCCTCACATTTTATGCATGCAAACCAATCAGTGTTTTGGGGGCAGCACGGCCCAGAACAGGCTTCTCCACGCCAGGACTGCATTACAAATCCACGTGCGGCTTGTTTCCTGACTTTTTATCATTTTATTTTTCATGTTTACAACTCTGGCCTTGTGGGATTTGTTTTGGTGGAAGGACAGAGTAGGAATTCAGGTCTTCGTTAAGCTTTTTTCCTCCAATGACTAGTCATTTGCTCGACCATAATTTACAGGGCATCCCATCTCCTCCCTCCAATTTATCGTCTCCTGCGATCCCACGTGTCTTCCTGGGCTATTTCTGGATTTGCTCACTTCCTCTGGTGGCCTGAGGCCTCCAGCTCCCAGCTGTTTCAAACGTGCAGGCTTTAAAGTTGGGGAGGGCTGCTTTGGCGACTTAAGTGTCAAAGCAGAAAGTTCTGGTCTGTCCTCGTGGAGTCATTGTCTTATTTAAACTAACAAAAAAAAATTTCTTAAATTCCTTGCAGTACCACCATGGTATTGTAATGAGGATTAGGTTCCCACGAATAGATAATTTCGGGAGGAAATGACATCCTTATATTGAATATGCCTCCCGTGCACGAAGAGGTCTCTCTCCTTTTCCATCTGATTTTATAGAACTTAGGTTTAATGCTTTCTTCCTATGGATCCCACACATTTTTTGTCTCGTAGGCTTATTATTTTGGAAATAATTGGAACGTTATTTTGAAAAGTTTTAGTTTTTTGTAAGCTGGCATTTTTTTTTTTTTTGTAAATTTTAAAAAAAGATTTCTCGATTTGGAGCACTTTTAAAGTCTTTATTGAATTTGTTACAATACTGCTTCTGTTTTATGTTTTTTTTTTTGTTTTTTGGGCTGCCAGGCGCATATAATCTTAGCTCCCTGAGCAGAGAGTGAATCTGGGTCCCCTGCACCGAGAGGTGGGCTCTTGCGCACTGGACCCCAGGGCGTCCCCTCTTTTCTCGCTCTGAGGTCTGTCTCTTTATAGGAAAGCGGCCGGTGCTGTCCACAGAGTCAGCGGCCAGGCCCTGGTGGCTCAGATGGTGATGAATCCGCCTGCAATTCGGGAGACCAGGGCTCGATCCCTGAGTCAGGAAGACCCCCTGGAGGAGGGCATGCAGCCCAGTCCAGTCTCCTTGCCTGGAGAACCCCATGGACAGAGGAGCCTGCTGGGCTGCAGTCCACGGGGTCACAAGAATCAGACACGACGAGCAAGTGACGCCGTCACACTTCACTGTCCCTGGGCAGCGGGGACGCCAAGGCTGAGGGCTCTTGGGCACTCTCTCTGCAGAGGACGGGGCTTGGGTGGGGCGTCCATGCTCCAGAGGAAGAGAGGGCATTTGGAACTGGAGGACAGCTCCTCTTTTGAACCCTAGACCAGTTCTCTGCCTCCTATCATCAAAAAATGTAGGAAGTGGGGGCAGGGAAAGAGGATTACCCACGCTGGACCATCTGCTGGGAGGCGCTTGTAATTAGCACAGCCTTTAATAGCTAGGATTCCTTCTCCAGCTCGCTGGAGGCAGCCTGCAAATACCAGCAGCCTGAGTCATACTTGGGTGCCACTGTGGAGGATGGGCGGGAGAGCCAGAGGGGTCACTGTCCCCCCAGGGGGCCGCCCCAGGCTGGTCCTCCCTCCCAGAGCTCCTCCCCGCCACCCCGGGCTGGCTTCCCCTTCAAGCAACAAGCCAACTTTCTTTTCTTCTAAATAAAGACCTCAAAGGGGTTACACAGCCGAGGAAACAGGAGTGTCCCCAGCCACACAGATGGATCTCACTTAAGGAGGCCTTAGAGGCGTCGGGGGTCGCTCTGGGGTCGGGTGAGGGGACATAGGCAGCAGGGGCTCTGAGCTCCCAGTGAGAAGGTTGGCTCCGTAGCAGCAGCCGCCTGGGTGTCACACCTGGCACCACCCCGTGATCATTCATTAAGCCACACTGGCAATTTCTGCATTTTTCCGTCATGCTCATCCCATTAAAAAGAAAGTTCCAGAGAAGTTCCAGGGGGCATTTTACTAAAATCCGTTGTTCTGAGCAGTGAAGTCTAAACCGGGGAACATCTGGATTTCCAGGTCGCAGGAAATTACAGGCCACGTTTGGAATACCAACGACACGGCAGCCACGTCCTTCAGAGACGGGGCAGAGAGTGGAGACTTCTCTCCCACGGAGGCCCAAGAGCGGGCTGATTTGTTTCCTCGAAAAGTCCCTGAGGATTTTTTTTCTTAGCATCTGAAACTCATCTTTCCCTCCTCAGTCTGAACTTCGTGTGGCGAGGAAGCGAGCGTGTGTGCCTCCCAGAGCGTGAGGGCTCGCTGAAGACACGGAGCTGCGTCTGGGGCCTCAGCCAGCGGGAAGCCAGACCCTCGTGCTTCAGCGAGTTGAAATTTCGTTCTGACAAACCAGTGCCTTGGAGGTTTGGCCCACTTACAGGCTCCAGACCCTCGGCTGGCACAGTGCACAGCCCCGTGTGGCTCCGGGAGCTTTTCAGGTGGGGAGCCCCCATGCTTTGACCTGTGGGGACCCTCCTCCAGGTGGTGGATCTGAAGCCGGGCAGTCTGCACCTTCTCAGGTTGCAGGCCGAATGGTGGAACCCCATCCATCATATTCCCCGAGGCCCAGGAAGAGGTTTGGTTGACTGGGAAAGTGCAACGTGAGCTCCTTCTGGTGGGTTCTGCATTCTTTCCTAGTGAAGTATTGTGCATGGAAAACCAGAATATACGGTCAGCATTCTTCCTATAAACAGAGCGATTGTACATTGTGGAGGAATTACTTAGCGATGACTGGGGGGAGGTTGCCATGGCCACCCTCCCCCCGCCCACGGGGCCCTGGCGGCCGCCTGCGTGGCAGCCGCCACTGCGGTACCCAGCTGGCACTCGGCCACTGAGGCTGTCTTGCTTCCCCGTTTCTGCCAGGACCCCGGGAGAGCAGGCAGTCGCTCTGGGCCAGCAGGTTTCTGAGTTTCCTTGGCGTCTGTCACAGGAAGTCCTGGGGAAGCCCAGAAGGTGAAACGGACTAAAGTGGGATGCTCTCGTCGACACCCAGGGGGAGCAGCCCCCTCACCCCTCAGGGTCAGCCTCTTCCACCCCCGTGGAACCCCTGGGACTCCTGAAAACACCATTTGAAAACTACCGGTTTCTCCAGTGTCTGCCCAGAGGTCCTGCTTCTCAGCCCCGTCTATGCTGCCCTTGAGAAAGTCTGTGGTCCAGGCGGGCCTGAGATCTTTCCAGCTTGAGGCTGCCTGGTGTGGACATAGAATGCTTTCCTCGCTGTTTTTCAGTACAATCTCAGATGTTTTCCTAGAGGAATCCAAGCCTGGCTCCCGCCCGTGTGCTGCAAATCCCAGTCAAAAATTGCACGTGCGCTCACAGCAGAGGCAGGGCTCTCTTCCTCGCCTGCGTGCAGCATTTCTTCCAGCAGCCCCTAGAAGCAGTCAGTGGACTCTCAGTCCCCACGGCTTTCTCGTACAGCTAATCAAAAGCACACTTGCCCCAGGACGAGGCTCCTGGTACTGTCCTGCACCCTGCCCGCTGGAGGGAGCCTCTGGGGACGGTCAGGGACGCTGTCTCTCAAGCCCCCAGCCCCCTTCCCGTCCTCCCCCGCCCTCCACCCACCCCATGCAGGGTGCAGCCCCAGCCCCCACCTCTACACCTGGTCTGGCATTGCAGGGCTGGGAAGATGGATTCTCTGGAGGGCTTGAAAATGCAAAGTGGCTGGAGGGGGCGATCCTCCGGGCACCAAGGCCTGAGAGAGTGAGGGCCCCTGGCCTAGGTGGAGGGAGAGCCGGGCTGACCAGCCCTGAGGCCAAGGCCGCAGCACACCCAGTAGGGAGGCTGGAGCGGACAGCGGTCGGGAAAAGGGGGTGGGACTCTGTGCCCAGCCCAACGAGTCGCTGGAGGTGCTGGCCCGTGGAGGGGAGAGCTTGCGCAGCGGGCTCCTCTGGTCCAGAGCAGGCGCCCGAGAGACAGAGCCTCCAGTGGGCCGAGCGCCCCGGCGTCCCTCCTGCTGCAGGGTCCTGGTCCAGTCACCGGGTACTTCCCGGGCCCCCCCAGCCCCGGCCTGAGGAAACAGCTCCTCCCGGGGCTGCAGTTGAGCCGTTTCTGGGGGACCCTTCACAGAACAGGCAGGGGGCGAGCACAGCGTGCCTCCCCGCTGGCCCCAGGGGAAGCCAGGGTGGGGTCTGCAGGGAGCTGGGCCCCTGGCCCCGAGGGCTCCTGTGCTAGGGGTGTGCATGGAGCTGGCCCCCGCTTCCTCCCTGCCCCCGCCATGCGGCCGTGCACACCCGCACCCAGCAAGGCCGCGTCGCCAGGAGGCCGTGGCGGGGCTCTGACAGCCTCTGGTAGAAGCGCTTCTCCCTGGAGTTATGTGGACAGAGGGGCAGGACAGACTGGCTCTCACTTACTTGCCAGCAGCGCTGGCGAGCAGGCCCACCCCCGCTCCCTCCCCCGGGCTCTTAGACCCCTCCCTGCGTTGGCCCTCTTGGGGGCGGCCGTGGGTTTAAGGTGAGCGCCGTGTCCTGGAGGGGCCCCAGCCTCATGTTTGTAGGGTGTCACCTCTGAGCTGGTCTCAGCTGCCTCTTCAGAGGCCTGGCCACGGCCCCCTCACCCCTGGGGGCAGTGTCCTAGCTGGGGCGGCCGGAGCCGACTGGCTGTGCCTCTCCTCCGCTCTGGGTCAGACAGCACGATGGGAGCGTGGAGCCCTGCCAGGTGGGAATACTGATGCCACGGAGACCGGCAAGTGGTTCTGATACCCACCAGGGCGCTTGGCCTCCTTAATCACTAGAAGCAGACTTCAGGCCTGCGGATGCCAGAGGTGTAAGGGACATGGGTTTGATCCTGGGCTGAGAGATCCCCCGGAGGAGGCAATGGCAAGCCACTCCAATATTCTTGCCTGGAGAGTCCTGTAGGCAGAGGGGCCTGACGGGCTCTAGTCCCTGGGATCGCAATGAGTTGGACACAGTAACTGAGGCCGGACGAGAAGCTGAGGCGAGGCTTTATCAGGGCGCCTGCTGCGCGGGAGAAGCGAGGCCCGCACTGGCTCCCCTGCCCGCCTGCCCCTGGCAGGCCAGAGGGCTGCCCTGCTCCAGCCCTGGAGCTGCTGTTAGACGCTCCCCAGCTCACAGCCGGAGGGCCCACAGCCCGTCTCCCTACCGGCAGCCTGTGCACGCATGCGTGCCTCTGTGTGTCACAGGCCAGACGGTACTTCTCTCACCCTCACGGCCAGCCCGAAGGCACAGGCATCGTCTCCACTTCCCTGGTGGGCAAGTCGGTGCAGAGGTGTCAGGCAGCTTCCCAGATTCACACACTGAGCCCAGGAGCACCCGACTCCAGACCCCAGTGGCTCTTGTGTGGGGTGTCCTGAGTGGCACTGCCGGCACAGAACCCACCTGCTTGAGAGGGAGACACGGGAGATGCAGGATGGATCCTGGGTCGGGAAGACCCCCTCCGGGGAGGGAACAGCACCCCACTTCAGCAGTCAAGCCTGGGAAACCCCGTGGACAGAGGAGCCCGGCGGGCTGCAGTCCAGAGGGTCACAGGAGAGTCGGACACACGAGTGTGAGCATGAGCCCCCTGAAAGTGTCTGGCTGTGTTTCCCTTCTGGCTGAGACTTGTTGCCGGCGTGCGGACCACTTCCGCCCACAGAGCTCAGCAGCATGCTTCTTCCCTAAGACCCTCCTGGTCTGAACAATGACTTTGGCTGCTCGGAGGGCGAGTGGCTGGGCAAAGCAGAGCGTCAGAGCATCTCAGGCTCTTGCTGGCTTGCCCTGAATCTGTGGAATCCCTGTGTGTCCCAGGCCAGCCTCATTAGGAGGGAGCCCTGCAGGTGACCGAGCGTTTGGTCTGGTGGTTCCGCCAGACGGGACGGTGTGCCAGCCTGGGGCAGGGGGCGGTGGGGG
>SJYG01000155.1:2649099-2682874 GCA_006410535.1 Litocranius walleri | reverse complement strand
GGGGGGTGGGAGGGGAGCAGTGGGGTGGGGCAGGAGCCCGGCCCCAGGAGGCTGGGCTGTGGGGCCCAGAAGGCTGTCCCCTGTGAGGCCCTGGAGGTCAGAAAAGGCAGGAAGAGCCACAGGAGCCTGGAGAGGCTCTGCGAGTGGGGGACGGGGGGGCGCGGGCAGGGCTGAGGGCCGGGTTGGCCAGGCTGGAGTGCGGCTGGGCTCCTGGGAGCAGGGCACGCCGGGGCACATGTCCGTGGGGTCTGGGTCTAGAACCAGGCCAGCGCAGGGCCTGGGGGGCGAGAATGAAGGAGACGCGCGCTCTGGGTGGTGCGGGGGCCTCGGATTCGGGCAGGGGCTCGAGAGGGCGGCTCAGGTGCTGGCTGGAGGGAGGGCTGGGGCAGTCAGCCGGGAGCCGGGAGGCAGGCGGGCTGGAAACCAGAATCCAGGACTGACGCTATGGTGAGAGGGCAGCTGGGGGCTGTGGAGGCATCTGGGCCTGGTGTGGACGGGGGTGGCGGGGATGGGCTGGCCCTGAGGGCTGGGTGATAAAGAAGACAGCGGGCGGCGCACAGAGACGGAACTGTGGGAGAAGAGGTCTGGGAGCTGGACAAGGCCAGGGGCGCGGGGCGGGTGGAGCGCTGCGGCAGGGCTCAGGAGGCGGGCTGGAGGCAAGCGGAGGTGGGCACCCATCCCCCGTGCTGCCCTCGGGAGGTCAGACCAGCAGACCACCCAGGACCGGCCCCTGAGTGTGTCCCAGGAGACTCCAGGAGCAGAAGGCTCCCGAACTCCAGGGGAGGCCCTGCCAAGGCCTGGGAGTAGCCAGCTGTGTTGAGTGCTCTGGAAAAGACCACAACCCCCTGACCAGAGATGCGTCCATCTGTCTGTATCAAGCCCATGCAAAAGTCTCTGCATCCTATGATGCTTTGGCATCTTGGGGGCCTTGCTGGCTTGGGGGAGATACTGTCTGTCCCTCCCCAAAAGGAAGCATATTCTTAGAGGCAGCAAACAAGTCCTACACTCAGGCCTTTCACATCCAGACCAACAGTCCAGAGCCCACCCGCTTCTTCAACCTCACACAGGCCAGGGTCCCCAGGCCCTAAGTCCCCAGCCAGATAACTCGACGACCAGGGGTACCTGGGTTCCAGAGCCCACTGGAATTGCTCAAACCTGCTAGAGCTGAGCCTGCCTCACCAGATCCCTGCTCAGAAACCCCAGTGGAGCTTCCGGGCCAAGCTCTCCCCTCCCTCCTGGATGCTGGCCAACCCTGGGGCTTCCTCGTGTAGTCCTGCGTGGCTCCTGCCCTGGAAAACTGCTCGGCATGAAGGCTTCTTCGATGCCTTTGATCACCTGCCTTCTCACTCGGTCACCTCTATAATGAAGTCTGGGTGCAAGGGTGAAACACGGCCCGCTTCACCCCTCCTGGGTGGGTAAGCAGTGCCGCGTCCCGCCTGCGTTCTCATGGATGCCCAGCCCAGCGCGTCCAGCCGGGTGAGCACTTTAAGGAACGGGATGACATCCTCAGTGTGAACACGCTGTCTCTCCAACCTCCCTCTGTCTCCTGCCTCCACCCCTGCGGGGGGCCAGACACTTACTGCATCTTTTCTGGTTTTTTCCTTAGTCTTTTGGCCAGAATATGCCCCAGGATAATGAAGAAATCTATGTACAGTAGCTGTATTCAGTCTGGTGGCTTCTGGAATGAATTAGCCACAGGATAATTTCTGAGCATTTTCTTTTCCTGGTGTAGGGCAAACCGCGGGCGGGACTGGAGGACACTGAGCGGTCCATGAGCCCACCCCACTGTGCATGCGGCCACGGGGTAGTCAGCCCCGAAGAGCCGCTGTGACCCCGGGCAGCAGGGAGCCGGCCCCAGGGCGCCGCGTTCCTGTCCTCGTAGCTCTGTTCGTTCACCCACTGAGGGACCCAGGACCTGGGAGCGAGGCATTTATATCTGTGCCTCAATCAGGCCCCGCAAGACGCCGGGCGGGTGGTGGCCCCGGTCGCTAATCTGTGGATGCCTGTTCTAACAGACCTGGGTTCTTAGAACACAACAGAACTTCCTTCATTTCAGATGCTCCCTAATTTAAGCTGGCCCCCGCCCCGGGCCGCGCGTCCCGCCTTTGTCTGTGGCCGCCTCCCCGCCCCCACCCGGGGCCCCTTTGGCGGGAGGAGCCGCGGCTTTGGCCGCAGTGAGCCGGGCTCTGGCCTGCTTGGCCCGGGTGTGACGAGAGGCCACAGCTGCTCTGACTCACCGTGCAAACATCCTCTGCCTGCAGGCTGCCGGCCCCTCCCGCCGGCCACGGGCCCCTGGGGCTCCAGGCCCGGACTCAGGGTCTCCTGACCAGGGGCCATCGACCACCCTGTGGACCATGCTGGGCCCCCGGCTCTGGAGTGGAAGTCCCTTGTGGACAGCCTGAGGCCCGCCCGGGGAGACTATCTCTGCCAGGCGTTCTCGGGAAAGACACGGGTCGGTTCTGTCTGCTCTCAGGGCCCGGAGAGGCCTGGCGGGAGTGGGCGTCCACGTTCAAGTGAAGTCGCCTCTGCTTCCTGCTCCACTCACGCCCTGGGGCTGTGCCCCCTCCCCTCCCCCAGGCTGGCCCGGGCTCGGGGCACCACCACCCGAGACCTCCACCCTGCAGCCCTGCTTCCCCTCCGCGCCGACCCGCGCCAGCGACGTGACCCCTGCCTGCCTTCCCTGAGCTCAGGCCCCACCCTCCACCCACGCCCGGAGCACCGCGGGCCCTGGTCACCGTCAGACCCAACTGCGCTCACCCGCTGGCATCCCCGCAACCCCGAGGGGAGGGGGCGTCCTGGGCAGGGACCCTCCCTCTCTCCCTCCTTCCCTCTCCCCTTCAGTCCTGCCTTCCCTCCTCTGTCTGACCACCTCTCTCTTCTTGCGCCGGTTTCCCGGGGGCTCAGCATTACGGCCGACACACAGAGTAGGCTCCATCAGCACGTGGAAACGCCCACACGAGTGGAGAGGCCTTGCCAGAGCCCCTGCGGGGCCTCAGTCCTGCCTTCAGCAGATAGACAAGCATCTCCGGAGTGCCAGGCATACTAGGGGGGTGCTGGAGCCCACGCGGGGGGCGCCCTGTCCAGGCTGCCCGGGCGTCCCCGCCTCTGTCCCGGGAGGGCCGGTCAGGGCGGGGGGCCCACGCGGACCGTCACAGCCAGTCTGGCCTGTGAACGGCTCCCCAGGGCCAAGCGTGGACTGCAGGCTCCTTCTGTGTTCGAGGCAGGAGCTGGGCATGAGGGCTCTGGAGCCGGGGCACCCTTTGCTGCTGGGAGCCAGGGCAGGAACTAAGTGGGCGGCTGCAGTGCCGGGAGGCTGTGCCCACCCCCTCCACCCCAAACACTTCAGAAGGATGCTCCCCACACAGGGCTGGGCACAGAGGGATGTTCCCCCACCACAGGAGGCTTGAAGGGGTTGTCCAGCCAGGCAGTGGCCACAGAGACCTCATCGCTGGGACCACGAGGAGTTCCTACAAGGGCTGGAAGGACATCGGGGCACAGAGGAGCCGGGGGAGATCCAGGCCGGGCTTCCACCCTCCAGTTGCCCGGCGTGGCCATCTACAGTCACAGGGACGCCTGCCGTGGACGCAGGACGGGCAAGGCCTGTCTCAGCGGGTGCTCCAATGCAGGACTCCGACACCCATCACCCCCTGCCTTCTTGTGAGGGCCCTGCCTGCCCCCGGAAACACCTACTTCAGCCAACGCACCCAGGAAGGTCGGGTCTCGTGGATCAGTTCATCGAGGCCCTGCCCCGGCCACCAAACTCTGCGCGTGCCCAGGACACTCACCTGAGCCCCCATTGCCCCCGACCCAGCCACGGACACTCTCAGAAGGGGAGGTGCTTTCCTGCCAGAACACTGCAGAGTCCGGGGCAAGCTCCCAGCTCTCCTCCCCGGGGAGCCCGTTTACGCTCTCTCATCATCCTGAGCTCAGCTTCAGTGCTGCTTTCCAAGAAGCCTTTCCTCAGCCCCAGCAGTGGGGTCCCTCTTGTCGCACACCCCGGGGCACCTCCCCTAGGGGCGTGAACCACTGCTCCGTCCGGAGCCCACTGGGTGCCCGGCACAGAGGGCCCCGAGGACCGCCTTCGTGTAGAGGGACAACCTGTCGAGGTGTCTGTCCCCGCAGAGGGGACTCCTGGGGCCTGGCCCTAAGTGAGGCCGCCAGGGGCCTACAGCAGAGGTGGAGCAGCAGGGATGGAGCCTACCCCCTGCCACGGCCACAGGCCGGCCCTGTGACCCTGGCCGAGTGGCAGGTCCTCTCTGGGGTTCGTGCCTCCTTCCATCAGCATGGGGACATCAGGACCGCCAGTCATGGGTCCACTTGAGGAGGTGCCGGGGCCCAGCGATCAGTCACACAGCAGCCTCGTTGTTTAGTTGAGGTGATGACGGTTCAGAATCGGTTGACTCTGGTGAGGACCAGCATCCTTGATAATCCAGGAGGGAAGGGCCTAACTCACCGTGGCAGAGCGGAGACTTCCTTGAGGGGCGAAGACCCTGCCCCTGAGCGTCCAGCCCTACCGTGCCCCCCCCCCCGGCAGTCTGCCTGGTGGGCTTCCCACCTGCCCAGCCAGTCCTCAGAGCCCACGGGCCAGAGCTTGCCGGTGAGGCCATTCCCGCCTCCCGCTAGTCTGAGTTTCTGCTTGACGCTGACCAATATGAGTTTTAAGGAGCCCACAGGTCTAAGCGTTCAGCTCCGACTCTGAGTGTGGAGGCGCTGGCTGAGAGCTGGGCCTGGGACCCATCAGGTCTGCATAACAGGAGGCTGGTGGCAGGGAGCTCAGGGTCTTGAGCAGTGACACTGGCCCCTGGAGGCCCCCGGGGGCCCTTCGCTTCACTGTGAAGTGACCTCGCTCTCTGGCACCTCAGGTCCCAGCTCTCAGCCCTCAGAGGCTGCAGAGCCCAAGGCCAGTCTCTGGCCTTGGAGCCAGACACGCCCAGAGTTCTGAGTTTGAGGGTCTAACCGTGGTCTGGCCTCTCAGTCCCAGCGCTGCCCATCTGCACTCAAGGACAGCAGAGCCTGCTGATGGCCTTGCAGAGAGGGCAAGATCAGATCCTGAACCAAGCTTGGGCAGAGTCATTCCACGCCCATGTCCCGGCGGCAGGCGGGGCTTCTCCAGGGCTGCTGGGCTCCTGCCATCTTCACTGCTTTCACATTCTCCTGCATCACCTGTTTGTTAAAGGAGGCCCCACCAGCAGGGGGAGCGCCCCAAATGCAGGGCTCAGAGTGCCCAGTGGGCGCGAGGCTCAGGCTCACCACGGATGGCTGGGCAGGTTACACAATGCACAACCTCAGCGCTCTGTCCACCACCAGGATGTGACCTGCGCCCCTGGGGATTGTGTGGTGGGGGTCTGCACCGCCGACACCATTTCCATCCGGGGCACCGGGTATCACGGGTTGAACATTTGTGTCCCTCCGATTCCACAGGCCGAAGCCCTAACCCCCACCCTGTGGAGATGGTATTGGGTGTGGAGTCTTTGGGAAGTGATGAGACTTAGCTGAGGTCCTGGGGGAGGGCCCCCAGGCTGAGATTGGTGTCCTCACTGGAGAGGAGGAGAGACCAGAGCTGACCCTCTGCATCATCTGAGCAGTAAGTGACCCAGGGAGATGGTGGCTGTCCACGAGCCAGGAGCAGAGTCCTCACCAGGAGACGTGTCTGCGGGCATCTCGATCGCAGACGCCCAGCTCCAGACGCAGGGGAGACAGATGTCTGTTGCTGGGACCGCCCGGGCTGCGGTTTTCGTTCCAGCAGCCGAGCCGGCTACCAGGATGGCCACGAGCAGCCCCTGTCCCGCCTCCTCCTTGTCTCTGTCGCCGGGTGGCCGGGGCTGCGTGCCGGCCACGCCCACACGTGCCGGCCACGCCCACACGTGCCGATCACGCCCACACGTGCCGATCACGCCCACGCGTGCCTTGGTTTCCCCTGGAGAGCCTCACCCGCAGCCTCTCCTAGGGCCAAAGCTGCGTCTGTAACACAGGGGCGGGGGGCGCTGGGAGACAGCCTCCAGCTGGCACTCGGCGCAGCTCCTGCTGCTCTGGGGCTTCCTGGGCATCCTGGGCCCTCCGCCTCTCGCGCTGGTCTCGCTTGAGGGTGAGGTGGGGCGGACCCCGGACACACTCCCTCCGCCCACCCACCGCGAGGACCCAGGCTGGCCTCGAGCCCCGAAGCTTCCTCCCCTCTCTCTTCCTTTTCCCGTCTCACCTGAAACCCCCTCGTGCCTCTGCCAAGATAAGAACCTGGAGTCGTTTCCCTCCCTTCTTTCTTCCATCTTCAGACTTCTCTGCCTTGAAAACCTATTCACACAAAACAAGACTGAAAGGGATAGATGCTCTTCTAGCCTTTGATGCTGCCTGAGCCCAGCCTCCTGTGCCCGCCCTCCTGTAACGAGCAAACAGGCCGCACACGCCTCTCAGCCCCCGAGCGCTGGGGGTTCCCGACAGCCCCGCGGGGCTCTGACGGTTCGCCGGTTAGAGAAGCCGCGTCCAGGGCTAGACGCTGCACTCACACTGCCTAAGGACACGTACGCAGGCTCTCTGCTGCTCCCTGCCAAAGGCGCTCCCTGCGGACAGGAGTGCCAGTGCGCCTTCGCGGGTCCAGCACCGCCGCTCCGAGTCACGGCCCCACGCGGGAGGTGAGCCGCCGCGCGTCCCCACCAGGCCCACCCGGAGCGCAGCGCTTGAACACGGAGGCCTGGAAGGGGAAGGTGGCTCCAGCTGCCTGTGCCAGGCCGGCCGCAGAGCCGGGCCTGCGATTGTCATTAGAGGCTGTCGCCAGCGGCCACAGCCAGCTTGTTAGCAGGGCTGCTGGACGGGAGAGGCTGGCTGTCCCGGAGCGAGGAGGGTGCGGGGCTCCCGGGGGTGCACATCCCCAGCCAGTCCTAGCGGGGTCTGGGGGCTCTGCCCCGTGGGGAGCGGGACCCCCAAGTGTGACTCGTCCTGTCCTGTTCCCACGAGAAAGAGGGGGTGATTCTTCTCTAAATTACCTAAAACATGTGGATTGTTCAGCTACAAGCTGGCTGCTTAGGACCCAAGTTACGTCATCTGTGGCTGTCTGGCTTGAGACAGAGGAGGAGACAGAGAGACACAGAGAGAGACAGACGGAGGGAGACACAGAGAGACACAGAGACGCAGAGACGCAGAGACACAGAGACGCAGAGACAGAGAGACGCAGAGATGCAGAGACACAGAGAGACACAGAGACGCAGAGACAGAGAGACGCAGAGACGCAGAGTCGGAGGCAGAGGCAGGGAGCCCAGCAGAGACGCCGCGGGGACAGGAGCCGCAGGGCTGGCAGCCCCGCCAGGCTGGCCGAGACGCACATTCCTTCCTGGGGTTTTCACTGGAAACCAAGCTCTCCAGCAGGAGCTCTGTCACATCTTGAGCTTCAGCTAAAAACAAGTTGATTCTGAATGATCAAGCGGAACCAGGGCTTTAGAAAATTAGACTACTCTGTCTTTGCCAGGTTAGAAAAGGCTTCCTTTCCAAGCGAGCCCGCTGGAGAGTCCCGCACGGAGCAGCATCTCTGACCCACAGAGGCTGCAGGGAGGCCTGAGGACAGAGCTCGCAGGGGGGTTGGGCTGTCGCTAAGAGCCGCCACGGGACTGGCCCAGCCTCGCCGTCCGGGTCCTACCTGCCCAGGCTGCCCTCAAGCCACCTGCCCTAGGCGCCCTGTCCCTCTCCTCCTGACCTCCAGGTAGAGGAAGCCCCACCCCATCACCAGGCTTTTCCAGGTTCCAACCAGTGTTAACTGGGGCGGATTCTGCCTGGGCATCTGGCCTTGCTCGCCATCTCTGGACAGGCGTGGCAGGTATTGCAGTACTCACAGGCCTGGGTAGTGGGAAGGCTGGCCATTTCTCCAAGGAACAGGTAATGGGCTGGTGCCTGGGCTGCTGAATGTGAGTGTTAAGAGGTACATGTTACTGGAGGGAGAAACACTCCCTTGCTCTTTTAAACCGTGGAGATAGTGGGAGATGTTTGTCACTCAGCATAACTGAGCCTGTGCTAACACACACAGGAAGGAAATATTCCCTCCTCACTGAAAAGGACTGAGGTGTCCTTGGAGAGGTGACATGACTGCCCAAGATCACGGGCCCAACTAGTGGCAGGACCAAGTCAAGGCCCAGGTCTGGCCTCTGACCCAAAGCAGGAGCCTGGGGGCTGAGGGGAGGGGGCATCTGGGCTGACCTGCCTCTCATTTCTCCTGGGAATCACTCAAGGTCCCTTGCTACGATTCTGCCCTCACCGGATGAGGAAAGACGCTCATGCAGAAGCAGCAGAGGCCAACGCGGCCTTTAGTTTTCTCTGCAGCAGAAAGGCCGACCGAGCCACCAGCCTAGTGAGCTTGAAAGCCACTGGACTTCACGCCCAGCCGCTGCAACCCTGTGCGGTAGCAACAGGAAGACGCCCTCCTGTGGGCAGCAGGCCCTTCTTGGAGGTCTTCCTGAAGGTGCCCTCCAGCTGTGCATGGGGCCCAGATGTGGAGCCCACTGAGAGGAGGACATGAGGTGGGCAGGCAGTGAAAAACTCCTTCCATACAGACCCTCGCACATTTGCTTATATAGCTGAAAAATGCCTGCCTGTGTCTGGAAGGCCGTTGAGGAACAAACTGAGGAGAGTGCATTGCTGGAGTGGCTGCGAGCACCGTGTGATGCCCGGGGACCTGCGGGGGAGGCGGGCGGGCAAGTATCTGTTCCTTTGTTTGGGCCTCGGTTTTCTGTTTCTAGAAGAAAAACATAAAATTCATCTCTCGAAGACTACCTTAGTCCACGGCTAGATTATTGGACACAGCTGATGGTTTGGTAAGGAGACTCTCCTCCCTTCCCCCATCCTGGTCACTCACCAACATTCCAAAAGTTTTGGGTGATAATTCACTGCGGGGTTTTTGTGTGATTGCTTAAGGAACGTCCTTATCCATGGAGTTCCAGGACACTCTGAAACGTCATTTGAGGCTCCTCAGAGAATCGTAGGACCTGGGGTCAACAGCCACGCTTGTAATCTGAGATAGTGAAAGGGCTGAATCCAGTTTTCTGGGAAGGCTGATCTGTGACTAAGGCCTGTCCAGAGCTTACCATCCCCCGTCGCCACCCCCAGATGGAGCAGAAAGTGACTTGGCCCAGGAGCCTCCGGAACAGCCCCCCACAGCCCGCCCCCACGGTGGGCTAGCCCCGAGCCTCCGTCGGTTTTGCTTCTGAGGCTTTTTCCAAACCCAAGGCATGATTCATGTCCCACAGCAACTTGTGGAATTTCTGAGAGCGGAGTGCTGCGGAGTCTGCTTCTGAGAGGCTCCCCTGCTCCCACCTTAGCAGCGGCTGGAGAAGGAAGCTAGGAAAACACGCACCGCATTCTTCCTGCATGAAGCACCGTCCCCATCGGGGAGGATGCGATGGCTGAGAGCCTGGCTGACTCCCGGCGTCTCTGCTGGCGCTTTGTAAATTCGCTCAGGCTGATTTTCTTTGACAAGCCCAGTAGTTATCTGAACCCACAGGACAGCTCACAGTCCGTAACGCTGCAATTTGCTGGCAAAGCCCGTGGGTTATCTCTTCTTCCCGTCGCTGTTTTCTTCTCAGAGCAAGAGGATGCCAGCTGGAGCGGAGGTGGGCGGTCCGTCCCCTGTCCTAACTGAGGACCACGGCCATCCCCCGGCCAGGCGCCTCCCGGGAGGACCCTTGGCGCTCCCGCACAGCGGAGGGTACTGCAGAGCTGGCGGAGAGATGAGTAAACCTGTCTAGTCAATCGCTGTTTGATTTCCCCATGCCAATGAGAACAGGCTGTTTTCTGCTGAGCTTTTATCTGGAGTGGGTCTCACTCCTGCCCCGGAGCAGAGCGATGAAACATAAAAGCCCCAGAGGAGCAGCGGTCTCTGTGGACCTTTGAGCCTTCGGGGGAGCGACAAAGCCGCCTTTGTGCCGCCCACAAAGGGTCGCAGGAGAAGGACCCGCCAGAAGGAGGGGGTAGCCCACGGGAACTTGTGCAGACCTGGGGTCTGCCGTGTGGGACACTCTCAGGATGCGTGGGCACTTTCCCTACAACTAAATAGTCCCTTGGGCTTCCCAGGTGGCTTCGTGGTAAAGAATCCACCTGCCGGTGCAGGAGACTCAGGAGATGCCAGTTCCATCTCTGGGTCGGGAAGATTCCCTTGGAGAAGGAAATGGCAACCCACTCCAGTGTTCTTGCCTAGGAACTCCCACGGACAGAGGAGCCTGGCGGGCTACAGTCCACGGGGTCGCCAAGGGCTGCCCGAGTGGCCCCCGACTCTGACGTTTTCCATTCATTTGTTCGTTTCTAGGCTTTATTTTTTACTTTGGAAAAACGTCCACTCAGGCGTCTGCACCAGGCCTTCCTCAGCACTCGGGACCTCCCATCTTCCCTGCGGCCAGAAGGCTCTCTATTTGCGCTGCGAGAACTCTCAGTGCAGGATGTGGGCTCCAGCTCCCTGACCAGGGATGGAAGCCAGGCCTTCTCCGCTGGGAGCATGGCGTCTCAGCCCCTGGGCCACCAGGAAGCCCTAAGCTTTATGTTTAGAAGCGGCTTTGGGTTCACCGCAAAGTTAAGTCGGAAGTGCAGAGGACTGTCATACACCCCCTCTTTCCCCCACACACTCCAGTCACAACCCTCCCCACCTTCCCCATCTCCTGCCAGAGCTGTGACGATGAGGGGCCCACCTGACGTGTCGGTATCCCCGGAAGTCCCTAGCTGCCGCTGAAGTCACTCTTGCTGTTGGACGCCCATAAATTTGGGCAAATAGACACAGACACGTATTCATCCTTATGGTTTCATACAGAGTAATTTCACTGAATGAATTTACGCTGAGAATCCTGACAATCCTCTGGGCTCTATCCCTTCTTTACCCCGATTTTTTTTTACTGTGTCCGTAGTTTTGCCTTTTCCAGAATGTCATGTAGTTGGGATCACACAGGTGCAGCCTTTTCAGATCTATCTTCTTTCGCTAGTAACGTGCACTTAAGTTTCCTGCTTGGCTTTTTATGACTTGAGCGCTCATTCCTTTTTAGTATTCCACTGTCTGTATGGACCACTGTTGATTATCCATTCACCTTCTGAAGAACATCTTGGTTGCTCCTAAGTTTCCATAATTATGAATAAAGCTGCTGTGTGGTGTTGGAGAAGACTCTTGAGAGTTCCTTGGACTGCAAGGAGATCCAACCAGTCCATTCTGAAGATCAGCCCTGGGATTTCTTTGGAAGGAATGATGCTAAAGCTGAAACTCCAGTACTTTGGCCACCTCATGGGAAGAGTTGACTCATTGGAAAAGACTCTGATGCTGGGAGGGATTGGGGGCAGGAGGAGAAGGGGACGACCGAGGATGAGATGGCTGGATGGCATCACGGACTCGATGGACCTGAGTCTGAGTGAACTCTGAGAGATGGTGATGAACAGGGAGGCCTGGCGTGCTGCGATTCATGGGGTCGCGAAGAGTCGGACACGACTGAGTGACTGAACTGAACTGAAAGGTCTGTAAAATCAAAGCTATGGTTTTCCCAGTAGTCACGTATGGATGTGAGAGTTGGACCATAAAGAAGCCTGAGCGTCGAAGAACTGATACTTTTGAGGTGTGGTGCTGGAGAAGACTCTTGAGACTCCCTTGGATTGCAAGGAGATCAAACAAGTCCATCCTAAGGAAATCAACCCTGAATATTCATTGGAAGGACTGATGCTGAAGCTGAAACTCCAATACTTTGGCCACCTGACTTGAAGAGTTGACTCATTGGAAAAGACCCCGATGCCAGGAAAGATTAAAGGCAAAAGGAGAAGGGGACGACAGAGGGTGAGATGGTTAGATGGTACCACTGACTCAAAGGATGTGAATTTTGAGCAAAATCACGGAGACAGTGGAGGACAGAGGAGCCTGGTGTGCTGCAGCCCATGGAGTCGCAAAGAGTTGGACACTGACTGAGCGACTGAACAGCAAAAACCACTGTAAACACCCATGTGCAGTTTCCAGAGTGGATATGTTTCCAGTCCATTTGGGTAAATATCAGGGAGCATGATTGCCGGATGATATGGTGAGAGTGTGTTTTCCACGAGGCCACGCCTTTTCGCCTTCCCTCCAGCCATGAGTGAGCTCCCGCTGCCCCAGATCCTCCCAGCGTGTCCTGGGGTCTGTGTTCTTAACCTTTCCTGTGCTAACAGGTGTGTGGTGGAGCCTCGGCTTACAAGTGCTTTAACTTGCATTTCCCTAATGACATGTGGTCAGGAAGCATGTTAGAACCGTGTATGGAACAACTGTTTGGTTCCAGATTGAGAAAGGAGCCCGACAGGGCTGCCTGCTATCACCCTGTTTGATTAACCTCTGCGCTGAGCACATCATGAGAAATGCTGGGGTGGATGAGTTACAAGCTGGCATCAAGACAGGCAGGAGGAACATCAGCTACCTCAGACATGCGGATGATGCCACTCTGATGGCACAAAGCGAAGAGGAACTAAAGAACCTCTTGATGAGGGTGAGGGAGGAGAGTGAAAAAGCCGGCTTCAAACTAAATATTAAAAAACACTGAGATCATGGCTTCTGGTTCAGTTCAGTTCAGTTGCTCAGTCATGTCCGACTCTTCGAGACTCCACGAATCACAGCACGCCAGGCCTCCCTGTCCATCACCAACTGGAGTTCACTCAAACTCATGTCCATCGAGTTGATGATGCCATCCAGCCATCTCATCCTCTGTCGTCCCCTTCTCCTCCTGCCCCTAATCCCTCCCAGCATCAGAGTCTTTTCCAGTGAGTCAACTCTTCGCATGACGTGGCCAAAGTACTGGAGTCTCAGCTTTAGCATCAGTCCTTCCAGTGAACACCCAGGACTGATCTCCTTTAGGATGGACTGTTTTGCTCTCCTTGCAGTCCAAGGGACTCTCAAGAGTCTTCTCCAACACCACAGTTCAAAAGCATCAATTCTTCAGCGCTCAGCTTTCTTCACAGTCCAACTCTCACATCCATACATGACCACTGGAAAAACCATAGCCTTGACTAGACGGACCTTTGTTGGCAAAGTAATGTCTCTGCTTTTGAATATGCTGACTAGGTTGGTCATAACTTTCCTTCCAAGGAATAAGTGTCTTTTAATTTCATGGCTGCAGCCACCATCTGCAGTGATTTTGGAGCCCAAAATAAAGTCTGACACTGTTTCCACTGTTTCCCCATCTATTTCCCATGAAGTGATGGGATCGGATGCCATGATTTTAGTTTTCTGAATGCTGAACTTTAAGTCAACTTTTTCACTCTCCTCTTTCACTTTCATCAAGAGGCTTTTTAGGTCCTTTTCACTTTCTGCCATAAGGGTGGTGACATCTGCTTATCTGAGGTTACTGATATTTCTCCCTGCAGTCTTGAATCCAGCTTCTGCTTCTTCCAGCCCAGCATTTCTCATGATGTACTCTGCATAGAAGTTAAATAAGCATGGTGACAATATACAGCCTTGACGTACTCCTTTCCCAATTTAGAACCAGTCTGTTGTTCCATGTCCAGTTGTAATTGTTGCTTCCTGACCTGCATACAGATTTCTCAAGAGGCAGGTCAGGTGGTCTGGTATTCCCATCTCTTTCAGAATTTTCCCCAGTTTATTGTGATCCACACAGTCAAAGGCTTTGGCATAGTCAATAAAGCAGAAATAGATGTTTTTCTGGAACTCTCTCGCTTTTTCCATGATCCAGCGGATGTTGGCAATTTAATCTCTGGGTCCTCTGCCTTTTGTAAAACCAGCTTGAACGTCTGGAAATTCATGGTTCACATATTGCTGAAGCCTGGCTTGGAGAATTTTGAGCATGACTTTACTAGTATGTGAGATGAGTGCAATTGTGCGGTAGTTTGAGAATTTTTTGGCATTGCCTCTCTTTGGGATGGAATGAAAACTGACCTTTTCCTGTCCTGTGGCCACTGCTGAGTTTTCCAAATTTGCTGGCATATTGAGTGCAGCACTTTCACAGTATCATCTTTCAGGATTTGAAACAGCTCAACTGAAATTCCATCACCTCCACTAGCTTTGTTCGTAGGGATGCTTCCTAAGGCCCACTTGACTTCACATTCCAGGATGTCTGGCTCTAGATGAGTGATCACACCATCGTGATTATACGGGTCGTGAAGATCTATTTTGCACAGTTCTTCCGTGTATTCTTGCCACCTCTTCTTAAAATCTTCTGCTTCTGTTAGGTCCAGACCATTTCTGTCCTTTACCGAGCCCATCTTTGCATGAAATGTTCCCTTGGTATCTCTAATTTTCTTGAAGAGATCTCTAGTCTTTCCCATTCTGTTGTTTTCCTCTATTTATTTCTTTGCATTGGTCGCTGAGGAAGGCTTTCTTATCTCTCCTTGCCTTTCTTTGAAACTCTGCCTTCAGATGCTTATATCTTTCCTTTTCTCCTTGGCTTTTCACCTCTCTTCTTTTCACAGCTATTTGTAAGACCTCCCCAGACAGCCATTTTGCTATTTTGCATTTCTTTTCCATGGGGATGGTCTTGCTCCCTGTCTCCTGTACAATGTCATGAACCTCATTCCACAGTTCATCAGGCACTCTGTCTATCAGACCTATCATATATCAGATCTATCAGATCTGAAATCTATTTCTCACTTCCACTGTATGATCATAAGGGATTTGATTTAGGTCATACCTGAATGACCCATATCTGATAGGATCTGATAGGATCCTGAAAGAGGAACTCCCCAGATCGGCAGGTGCCCAATATGCTACTGGAGATGAGTGGAGAAATAACTCCATGAAGGCATGGAGCTAAAGCAAAAAAAATACCCAGTTGTGGATGTGACTGGTGATAGAAACAAGATCCGATGCTGTAAAGAGCAGTATTGCACAGGAAGCTGGAATGTCAGGTCCATGAATCAAGGCAAATTGGAAGTGGTCAAACAAGAGATGGCAAGGGTGAACGTCGACATTCTAGGAATCAGCGAACTAAAATGGACTGGAATGGGTGAATTTAACTCAGAGGACCATTATATCTACTACTGCGGGCAGGAATCCCTCAGAAGAAATGGAGTAGCCATCATGGTCAACAAGAGTCCGAAATGCAGTACTTGGATGCAATCTCAAAAATGATAGAATGATCTCTGTTTGTTTCCAAGGCAAACCATTCAATATCACAGTTATCCAAGTCTATGCCCCAACCAGTAGTGCTGAAGAAGCTGAAGCTGAACGGCTCTGGCCCCGCTGCTTCGTGGAAAATAGAAGGGAAAGGTGGAAGCAGTGGCAGATTCCCTCTTCTTGTCTCTAAAGTCGCTGCAGATGGCGACTGCAGCCGTGAAATCAGAAGATCGCTCCGTGACAAGAAAGCGATGGCAAACCTAGACAGCGTCCTGAAAATCAGAGACGTGACTCTGCCCACAAAGGTCCCCGTAGTTGAGGCTGTGGTCTTCCCGGGGGTCACATACGGCTGTGAGAGCTGGATAGTCAAGAAAGCAGAATGCCGAAGAATCGATGCCTTCAAACTGCGGTGCTGAAGAAGAGCCCTGAAAGTTCCTTGGACAGCAAGGAGATCCAACCAGCCAGTCTTCAGGGAAATCAACCCTGACTACTTGTTGGAAGGACTGATGCTGAAGCTCCAGTTCTTTGGCCACTTGATGTGAACAGCTGACCCATGAGAGAACTCCCTGATGCTGGGTAAGATTGAGGGTGGAAGGAGAAGAGGGCATCACAGGATGAGATGGCTGGATAGCATCACCAATGCAAAGGACGTGAACTTGGGCAAACTCTGGGAGACGGCGAGGGACAGGGAGGCCTGGTGCCCTGCAGTGCACGGGGTCACAGGTCGGACACGACGGGATGACTGAACAACAGCAGAGAATATGAGACTGAGCGTCTTTTCATGCACTTACTTTCATCAGATGTGTTTTTCCAAGTATTTTCTCCAAGTCTGTGACTTGTCTTCTTGTTCTTCATATTCTTTTTGGCAGAGCAGATTTTTAATTTTAATCAAGTCCAGCTTATCAATTCTTCCTTGCATCGATTATGATTTGGCATTGTATCTAAAAAGTCAGAGGAGGCTGGCGTGCTGCTGCTCATGAAATCACAAAGGTTCAGACAGGGACCAGCAACTCAGCAGCAGCAAAGATAGTAAGTCATCACCAAGGTCATCTGGGCTTTCTCTTACGGGTGCTTCCCTGGGTTTTGTAATTTTGCATCTTACATTTAAGCCTGGAATCTGCTTGAGTTCATTTTTGGGAAGGTCTGCATTTATACTCTGTTTCTTTTTTTGTGCGTGTCTGTCGAGTTACTCCAGCACCATTTACTGAAAGGCTATCTCTGTCTACTCTGTTGCTTTGTGATTTAAGCAAAGCCTTATTTTTAATATCTGACTCAGTGTGTGTCGTATTCTTTGGACCTGCCGTAATGTACTCATCCAGTTTCTACGCTGGATATCGATTTTCGCTAGTAACTGTCACCGCATCATGCGCTTAAGCCAGGGTCTCTGCTAAGTCAGTCTTGGAGTATTCTGTAGCCCTTGATACAGTGTCCTCAGAAATCTCAATCCAATGCGCTGTCAAAACAGGAAAGGCTCATGCACCCTAAACTTGCCAGCACTGAGGATTATCCCTGGAAAAGCCTGGACGAGTTGGGAGCTCTACTGTTTCAATGTGTCCTCCTTTGGTTACTAGTTAGCTTGAATATTTAGTTCCAAAGTTTGTTGGGCATTTTTTTGTGTTAATTTTCTGCTTGTGTCATGAATTTGTAACAGGTTTCCAAAGGCAAGGGCTTCCCTGGTGGCTCAGATGGCAAAAGAGACCCGGGTTCCACCCCTGGGTCGGGAAGCTTCCCGGAGAAGGAAGCGGCACCCACTCCAGTGCTGTTGCCTGGGAAATCCCAGGGACAGAGGAGCCTGGCAGGCTCAGTCCAAGGGGTCGCAAAGAGCCGGGCAGGACTGAGCGGCTTCGCTTTCCTTTTCTCTGCTTTCACAGGCCAGGAGCCTGAGTCTCCGTCTCATGTGTTTCCACATCTCTCTCCAGTTTGCCTTGGCCTGTACTGCGATTCGTCATGTTTCTTCGCTGTTTCACTAGTGGGGGTTTAAATATATTTTTGATGTTTTTTCCCTTTGCTTTTTGCGCTTACCTATGTCTTTCCTACCTGCAGTTTGGATAAGTATTGTCCTTTGCTTTTAACGCTGTTTTGTGTTTTCACTTTTTTCATTTGACTCTGATTCATCTGGACTCTGTTTCGGCATAAGATGGAACTCTAGCTGACTGTCTTTCTAAATGATTAATCGATTATCCAGCTCTTGGCTCGGCCTTAGATTTTATTTTGCTCATTTATTTCTGGCTGTTCTGGGTCTCCGCCGCGGCGCTCGAGTTTCTCAGGTGGTGGGTCCGCCGCCGTGGCGTGCAGGCTCCAGGGCGCCTGGGCTTCCTTCAGGAGCTGGGACTCGGGGCTCCGTAACTGGGACTCGGGGCTTCGGGAGCTGGGGCTCCAGGCTCTCGAGCCTGGGCTCGGCAGTTGCAGTTCACAGGCGTACCAGCTCCCCAGCACGGGGGCTCTTCAGGACCAAGGACTGAACCCGTGTCTCCTGCCTTGGCCGGAGGATTCTTTACCGCTGAGCTACTGGGGCAGCCCTTGACTAATTTTTAGTGTTTATTTAGTTTCGGCTGCACGGGGTCTTAGTCACATCGTGTGGGATCTTTCCCTGCAGTGTGTGGCCTTTCTCGTTGTGGTGTGTGGACTCGACAGCTGCTGGTCCAGTGGTTGAGAACACACCTTCCAGGGCAGGGGACACGGGTTCCATCCCTGGATGGGGACTAAGATCCTACCTACACTTGGAAGTTCCACGTGGGCTTGATTGCCACATGGCATGTGGGGTGAGCCTGCCTCCCTGCATTGGGAGGTGGATTCTCAACCACTGGACACGAGGGAAACCCCTCAACTCTTGGGTGTTTGGTGAAGAACCTTTCGTAGCTCCACTTATTCGAAAATCTACTTTTACACTGTCTGCTTCCAGACCTTTTTTTCATTCTTACTGATTCTTACTATTTCATCATGCGCTTAAGCCAGGGTCTCTGCTAAGTCAGTCTTGGAGTATTCTGTAGCCCTTGATACAGTGTCCTCAGAAATCTCAATCCAATGCGCTGTCAAAACAGGAAAGGCTCATGCACCCTAAACTTGCCAGCACTGAGGATTATCCCTGGAAAAGCCTGGACGAGTTGGGAGCTCTACTGTTTCAATGTGTCCTCCTTTGGTTACTAGTTAGCTTGAATATTTAGTTCCAAAGTTTGTTGGGCATTTTTTTGTGTTAATTTTCTGCTTGTGTCATGAATTTGTAACAGGTTTCCAAAGGCAAGGGCTTCCCTGGTGGCTCAGATGGCAAAAGAGACCCGGGTTCCACCCCTGGGTCGGGAAGCTTCCCGGAGAAGGAAGCGGCACCCACTCCAGTGCTGTTGCCTGGGAAATCCCAGGGACAGAGGAGCCTGGCAGGCTCAGTCCAAGGGGTCGCAAAGAGCCGGGCAGGACTGAGCGGCTTCGCTTTCCTTTTCTCTGCTTTCACAGGCCAGGAGCCTGAGTCTCCGTCTCATGTGTTTCCACATCTCTCTCCAGTTTGCCTTGGCCTGTACTGCGATTCGTCATGTTTCTTCGCTGTTTCACTAGTGGGGGTTTAAATATATTTTTGATGTTTTTTCCCTTTGCTTTTTGCGCTTACCTATGTCTTTCCTACCTGCAGTTTGGATAAGTATTGTCCTTTGCTTTTAACGCTGTTTTGTGTTTTCACTTTTTTCATTTGACTCTGATTCATCTGGACTCTGTTTCGGCATAAGATGGAACTCTAGCTGACTGTCTTTCTAAATGATTAATCGATTATCCAGCTCTTGGCTCGGCCTTAGATTTTATTTTGCTCATTTATTTCTGGCTGTTCTGGGTCTCCGCCGCGGCGCTCGAGTTTCTCAGGTGGTGGGTCCGCCGCCGTGGCGTGCAGGCTCCAGGGCGCCTGGGCTTCCTTCAGGAGCTGGGACTCGGGGCTCCGTAACTGGGACTCGGGGCTTCGGGAGCTGGGGCTCCAGGCTCTCGAGCCTGGGCTCGGCAGTTGCAGTTCACAGGCGTACCAGCTCCCCAGCACGGGGGCTCTTCAGGACCAAGGACTGAACCCGTGTCTCCTGCCTTGGCCGGAGGATTCTTTACCGCTGAGCTACTGGGGCAGCCCTTGACTAATTTTTAGTGTTTATTTAGTTTCGGCTGCACGGGGTCTTAGTCACATCGTGTGGGATCTTTCCCTGCAGTGTGTGGCCTTTCTCGTTGTGGTGTGTGGACTCGACAGCTGCTGGTCCAGTGGTTGAGAACACACCTTCCAGGGCAGGGGACACGGGTTCCATCCCTGGATGGGGACTAAGATCCTACCTACACTTGGAAGTTCCACGTGGGCTTGATTGCCACATGGCATGTGGGGTGAGCCTGCCTCCCTGCATTGGGAGGTGGATTCTCAACCACTGGACACGAGGGAAACCCCTCAACTCTTGGGTGTTTGGTGAAGAACCTTTCGTAGCTCCACTTATTCGAAAATCTACTTTTACACTGTCTGCTTCCAGACCTTTTTTTCATTCTTACTGATTCTTACTATTGTAAATGAGCTGGTGCTGCACACTTAAAATGACTCAGGATCTATGTATCCACACACACACACACACACACACACACACACACAACTTCGTTATAGTAATTGATTCACATGATATAGAAGATGAGGTTTCAGGACTTGCCTTCAAGCTAGAGAACCAGGAAAGCTGACGGTGTGATTCAGTCTGAGTCCAAGGCCTGAGACCTGGGTGCGGAAGGGTCTGGAATGCTGATGCCTGAGGACTAAACACTGACCTCCCAACTCAAGCAGAGGGCAAGTTCTCTCTTTCTCACTTTTTGTTCTATTCAGGCCTTGGATGGATTGGATGAGTCCTCCCTGCATGGGGGAGGCCATCTTCTTTATTCAGTCTACCAGTTTAAATGCTAATCTCTTTCCGCAACACCAGACATACCCATAAATAACATTTTAATAGCTATCTAGGCTTCCCTTAAACACCTATAATTATCAGGTTGGCACATTCAATTAACCATCAAAATATGGGACAGTATATGTCATGACTCAGTATTATTTTCCCCCAAAGGCCTTGGCTAGTATTCTCATTCATTTATTTGAGATTAATTTTAGGCTCGCTTTGTCAAAATGCTCTCCTGGCAAGAACAAAGGGGTTCTTTGAGGCAAAATGACTCAGCACGAGTGGGCACTGACGCCCCAGAATGGGCCTTCACCATAACGGTCTTAGGTGACCGTCGGCTTCTGTGTTCATGGCCTTCCAGGGGCCAGTTCAGTTCATTCACTCAGGCATGTCCGACTCTGTGACCTCATGGACTGCAGCACGCCAGGTCTCCTTGTCCATCACCAGCTCCCAGAGTTCATTCAAACTCATGTCCATCGAGTTGATGATGCCATCCGACCACCTAATCAAGTTGTCCCTTCTCCTCTTGCCTTTAATCCTTCCCAGCATCAGAGTCTTTTCCAGTGAGTCAGTTCTTTTCATCAGGTGGCCAATACTGAACTTTCAGCTTCAGCATCAGTCCTTCCAATGAACATTCTGGACTGATCTCCTTTAGGATGGACTGGTTGGATCTCCTCGCAGTCCAAGAGACTCTCAAGAGTCTTCTCCAACACCACAGCTCAAAAGCATCAATTCTTCGGCGCTCAGCCTTCTTCACAGTCCAACTCTCACATCCATACATGACGACTGGAAAAACCATAGGCTTGACTAGATGGACCTTTATTGACAAAGTAATGTCTCTGCTTTTGAATATGCTGACTAGGTTGGTCATAACTTTTCTTCCAAGAAGTAATCATCTTTTAATTTCATGGCTGCAGCCACCATTTGCAGTGATTTTGGAGCCCCCCAAAATAAAGTCTGACACTGTTTCTGCATCTATTTCCCATGAAGTGATGAGACCGGATGCCATGATCTTAGTTTTCTGAATGCTGAGCTTTGAGCCAAGTTTTTCACTCTCCTCTTTCACTTTCATCAAGAGGCTCTTTAGCTCCTCTTCATTTTCTGCCATAAGGGTGGTGTCATCTGCATATCTGAGGTTATTGATATTTCTCCCGACAATCTTGACTCCAGCTTGTGTTTCTTCCAGTCCAGCGTTTCTCATGATGTACTCTGCATATAAGTTAAATAAGCAGGGTGACAATAGACAGCCCTGATGGACTCCTTTTCCTATTTGGAACCAGTCTGTTGTTCCACGTCCATTTCTAACTGTTGCTTCCTGACCTGCATACAGATTTCTCAAGAGGCAGGTCAGATGGTCTGGTATTCCCATCTCTTTCAGAATTTCCCACAGTTTTTTTGATCCACACAATCAAAGGCTTTGGCATAGTCAATAAAGCAGAAATAGATATTTTTCTGGAACTCTCTTGCTTTTTCCATAATCCAGCAGATGTTGGCAATTTGATCTCTGGTTCCTCTGCTTTTTCCAAAACCAGCTTGGACATCTGGAAGTTCATGGTTCACTCACTTTTGAAGCCTGGCTTGGAGAATTTTGAGCATTACTTTACTAGCGTGTCAGATGAGTGCAATTGTGCGGTAGTCTGAGAATTTTTTGGCATTGCCTTTCTTTGGGATTGGGATGAAAACTGACCTTTTCCAGTCCTGTGGCCACTGCTGAGTTTTCCAAATTTGCTGGCAGATTGAGTGCAGCACTTTCACAGCATCATCTTTCAGGCTTTGAAACAGCTCCACTGGAATTCCATCACCTCCACTAGCTTTGTTCGTAGTGATGCTTCCTAAGGCCCACGTGACTTCACATTCAGGATGCCTGGCTCTAGGTGGGCGATCACAGCATCGTGACTATCCGGGTCGTGAAGATCTCTTGTACAGGTCTCCCGCGGATTCTCGCCCCCTCTCCCTAATGCCTTCTGCCCCTGTGAGCCCTGTCGCTCCCGGGGCACAGCAGAAGGCCCGGGCGTGCCCAGGGCTCTGCTGGGCCTGCCGCTGCAGCTGCAGAGTGCTCGCAGGTGTCCGCTGGATATGCCTGTGATGCCCCCTGGGGACGCCAGGAAAGTGGTAGAAAGAATTTGGTGTTAAATGGGGAGAAATTTCTCCCTGAGAATTTATGCGCACAAAAAGCCCACACATGGTTTGCAGCCCAAATTCACGCGACCTGGATTATCCAGAGTCGCCACTGGACATTCCAGTTAAAGTGGTCACAGTGCGAGTGGCCATGGTGGGCAGCTCTGTGATGTTCTTGACAGAAGGGAATATAAGCCTTATCTGGGGAAACTCACCTGTAAATCAGGCCTCAAAGAATCCCCAAGTTAAACTCATTTCAAGAGTGTTGCATTTATGTCAAAATCACAGTACACACAGGGAAGCAGGGCCCCATGAACAAGACTTAAATGAAAAACAAAAAGCCAAATACAGCCACAGGCAGAATCAGACATACTGAACCTCACACACTGGAAGTGTTGAAACGAATATAGGAATGTCTAACATGCTTAAAGAAATAAAGAGGAGACTGAAATGAGGGCAAGGAGCAAGAGCGTATTTAAAGAAACAACCAAGGAGCTATGAGAAAGAGCCAAGTGCAACCACTGAAATGAAAAGAATTTCAACCAAAATAAAAAACTCAACAGATGGGCTTAACCACAGATGAGACAGCAGTAAAGAGAGAGTCACTGAACTGGGAGGCAGAGTGTTAGGAATTACCCTGAAACCAGCACTGAGAGCAGGGGATGTACGAATTTGCGGGAACAAAGCGAGAGGACTTCATGCAGTTCAGTCAGAGGACCAGAGACGAGATTCGGTGAAATAATGACCCCGAATTCCAAGAGCTGATAAGGAGACTCCAGTCTTCATGTTCTTCAATCCCATCAAATCCGAAGCAGGACATATAAAAAGTGATCTCAGAGACACATCTACCAAAGTGCAGAGCCCTAAAGTATAACAGAGCAGATTAAAATGCCAAAGGGAGAAAGGCAAATCTTCCACAAAACACTGGCAGCTGGACCGACGCCCACTTGATCAGTGTAAACAGTGGACACAAGAAGAAAACGGAGGCATTCTTACATGGCGAAACACGGTCATTTCCCCTGAACATATGTGCCCAAAGGGAGTACCTTCCAAGAACACAGGAAAAATAAAACTGTCTCTATTGACAAATCTTCCCTAGAAGAAATTCTAAAGGATGTATGTCCGACAGAAAGAAGGTAATCTCTGGTGGGTGATTTGATGCAAGGAGAAATGGTGACCAAATTATTTAGGCGGGAAAGGTAAGTAGACATTGACAATGAAAAGCAATAACGATATTTTATCAAATTTAAAAAATACCATAAGAGAAAAGTCAGGGGACTTCCCCGGTGGCAGAGAAGATAGGAGCCTGTCTCTCAGTGCAGGAGACACGGGCTCGATCCCGGACAGGAGAAGATTCCACAGGCTGTGCAGCAACCAAGCCCAACCTCCACAGCCACAGGCCCTGCGCTCTGCAGCCAGGGAGCTGCAGCTGCGGAAGCCCGGGCACACCAGAGGCTGCGCTCAGCAGCAAGGGAAGCCCGTGCACGCCGGAGGCTGCGCTCAGCAGCAAGGGAGGCCCGTGCACCCCGGAGGCTGCGCTCAGCAGCAAGGGAGGCCCGTGCACCCCGGAGGCTGCGCTCAGCAGCAAGGGAGGCCCGTGCACCCCGGAGGCTGCGCTCAGCAGCAAGGGAGGCCCGTGCACCCCGGAGGCTGCGCTCAGCAGCAAGGGAGGCCCGTGCACCCCGGAGGCTGCGCTCAGCAGCAAGGGAGGCCCGTGCACCCCGGAGGCTGCGCTCAGCAGCAAGGGAGGCCCGTGCACCCCGGAGGCTGCGCTCAGCAGCAAGGGAGGCCCGTGCACCCCGGAGGCTGCGCTCAGCAGCAAGGGAGGCCCGTGCACCCCGGAGGCTGCGCTCAGCAGCAAGGGAGGCCCGTGCACCCCGGAGGCTGCGCTCAGCAGCAAGGGAGGCCCGTGCACCCCGGAGGCTGCGCTCAGCAGCAAGGGAGGCCCGTGCACCCCGGAGGCTGCGCTCAGCAGCAAGGGAGGCCCGTGCACCCCGGAGGCTGCGCTCAGCAGCAAGGGAGGCCCGTGCACCCCGGAGGCTGCGCTCAGCAGCAAGGGAGGCCCGTGCACCCCGGAGGCTGCGCTCAGCAGCAAGGGAGGCCCGTGCACCCCGGAGGCTGCGCTCAGCAGCAAGGGAGGCCCGTGCACCCCGGAGGCTGCGCTCAGCAGCAAGGGAGGCCCGTGCACCCCGGAGGCTGCGCTCAGCAGCAAGGGAGGCCCGTGCACCCCGGAGGCTGCGCTCAGCAGCAAGGGAGGCCCGTGCACCCCGGAGGCTGCGCTCAGCAGCAAGGGAGGCCCGTGCACCCCGGAGGCTGCGCTCAGCAGCAAGGGAGGCCCGTGCACCCCGGAGGCTGCGCTCAGCAGCAAGGGAGGCCCGTGCACCCCGGAGGCTGCGCTCAGCAGCAAGGGAGGCCCGTGCACCCCGGAGGCTGCGCTCAGCAGCAAGGGAGGCCCGTGCACCCCGGAGGCTGCGCTCAGCAGCAAGGGAGGCCCGTGCACCCCGGAGGCTGCGCTCAGCAGCAAGGGAGGCCCGTGCACCCCGGAGGCTGCGCTCAGCAGCAAGGGAGGCCCGTGCACCCCGGAGGCTGCGCTCAGCAGCAAGGGAGGCCCGTGCACCCCGGAGGCTGCGCTCAGCAGCAAGGGAGGCCCGTGCACCCCGGAGGCTGCGCTCAGCAGCAAGGGAGGCCCGTGCACCCCGGAGGCTGCGCTCAGCAGCAAGGGAGGCCCGTGCACCCCGGAGGCTGCGCTCAGCAGCAAGGGAGGCCCGTGCACCCCGGAGGCTGCGCTCAGCAGCAAGGGAGGCCCGTGCACCCCGGAGGCTGCGCTCAGCAGCAAGGGAGGCCCGTGCACCCCGGAGGCTGCGCTCAGCAGCAAGGGAGGCCCGTGCACCCCGGAGGCTGCGCTCAGCAGCAAGGGAGGCCCGTGCACCCCGGAGGCTGCGCTCAGCAGCAAGGGAGGCCCGTGCACCCCGGAGGCTGCGCTCAGCAGCAAGGGAGGCCCGTGCACCCCGGAGGCTGCGCTCAGCAGCAAGGGAGGCCCGTGCACCCCGGAGGCTGCGCTCAGCAGCAAGGGAGGCCCGTGCACCCCGGAGGCTGCGCTCAGCAGCAAGGGAGGCCCGTGCACCCCGGAGGCTGCGCTCAGCAGCAAGGGAGGCCCGTGCACCCCGGAGGCTGCGCTCAGCAGCAAGGGAGGCCCGTGCACCCTGGCTAGAGAGCGCCCTGCTCTGCACAGCCGGAGACAGCCCTCGCGCAGCAGCGAAGACCCCGCGCAGCCCTGGAGGAGGACGTGGCAGCCCCTCCAGTGTTCCTGCCTGGAGAAACCCAGGGACAGAGGAGCCCCGTGGGCAGCCACCAATGGGTCGCACAGAGTCGGGCACGACTGAGGCGACTTAGCAGCAGCATATATGTACGTACTTAAGTCAGGAAGGAATGTCTGAGCCGAAGTGTTTTAAACATTTATAGTTTGGGAGTAGGGCAAAATAGCTGTTGACTTTTAATTCTGATAAATTAAATATATATGTTAAAAAGCCTAAGGCGGCCATTTACGATATAAAGAGCATTTACAATATAAAGAGCGTGTCTAACTATATAAAGGGAAAACTGGAATCAAAGCTTCAATCAAATAAAAGAGAGAAGAGAAACAAAGAAGGCATGGTAAACACGCATAAAATAAATGTTGCAAAAAAATCCACATATCATCGGTTAAAATGGATGTGAATAGACTAAAAACTCCCTTGCAGACACAGAGAACACCCAGACTCCTGACACAGACAGTGTCACTGATGGATTTTAAAATTACCCGAGTGAAAGAAGTCAGTCGCAAAAGAGTAAATACTGTATAGTCTTGTTTATTGGAAATTCACAAAAGAGCAGGGCTAATCCTCAGTGATCGAACTGATAACATGGTTACCTCTGGAGGTGGGTGTGGACCAGAAAATCAGGACAGAAACTTCTTGTTCTGGAAGGAAGAGGAAATGATGGGAAAGTCCAACATGCGATCAGGTTAGGGGTCGTATGGGTGTAGACGTGCAATTCATTGAGATGCACACGAAAGATGTTTTCTGTTTTACTCTGTTTAACTATGTGTTAATAAAATACTGTTAAAATTTACCATTAATGATAATAAAACTTGAACTAGAAAATACTTGGAAATGAATCTAATAAAATGTGTGCAATACTTTTGGGGAAGGAAACTACAAATTGCTTTAAGAGACGTGGACAAATTTAAATAAGTGGAAAGCCATTACGTCTGGGAATGATAGAGTATCGTGTCGATCCTTCCCAAAGTCGCCTGTTGATAATGTGACTCCAACAAAATTCCCAATGGATGACTGTGTGTGTGCGTGTGTGCATGTGTTTATGAGTACATGACTTGAAAAAGTCAATATTTGAACATAAAGAATGTGAATAGAAGATCAAGGAATCATAAGTAATAGAGATGCTCCTGAAAAGGAACAACACTGTGGGAGAATGTGGCCTTCCAGATCTCAAGGACTGTTGCAGAGCTAGAGTAATTAGACCTCAGAATGTTGCAGGGATCCACGGATGGCCGACGGCACCAGAGGGCTCATGGAGCGCCGCAGACCAGGAGAGGGAAGGAGGGGCTTCCAAACGGGTCGCTAAACAGAGGCTGGCTGTTCGTGCAAGACTAACCAAGTAAGACAAATGGACCCCAGACATCTCACAATGTTTTGAAAAATTAATTGAGGTTGATCAAAGATCTTCACTAAGAAGCAAAGTGGTGCAACTCTTAGAAGAAAATGTATGGTGATACATTTATGACTTCTGCACAGGAAAAGATTTCCTGAGCCTCACCACAGCAAATGCCGCAAGCACACGGCTGGATCTCACTGCCTGCGTCAAAATTCAGAACTTTTGTTCATTAAACAGAACTTGGGTGAAGAAACTACTTGTTGTAATCCTTCTAACCAAAAAAAGTGCTAGTGATTAAAATTTAAAAAGACTTTCTATAAATCAAAATGTAGAAACACAGTCAAAAGACTTCAAATATGCACTTTCAAAGCAGGACACTTGAATGATCAATAAGCAGAAAAAGATATTCAATATGATCAATAACGGGGCAATGCAAATCGGGTCCAAAATGCTGTGCACTTGTATATATGCCATATTAGTGAAAATTAAAAATTATAAAAATAACATGCTTGACAGGATATGAAATAGTGTTCTTATTATTGTTTCTTGGAATAGAAACTGCTCTTCTAAGTGCTTGGGTACAAAATTAAGTATTGTCAGGGCAAGCCGAATAGGCGCCACCGTATGACCCACCGTGTGACCCACCGTGTGACCTGCGCCGGGTATGCACTGAAGGATGGGCTGGCAGCCCTGTTTCAGGATGCTGTGTGCTCTTGGAATGATGTTTATCATGATTAATAACAAAAAAATCCCCCCAGTCCTCACCGACAGTGGGTAGAATACAGAGATGGTATCACACTCCTAGAGTGGAATAAACAAGAGCAGAGAGGCACAGAGAACCAAGGTCGCATTTGACGGAAGAGATGAATCTCAGAGATAAACTGTTGGCAGAAAGCACAGGAGAGAGAGAGACACACAGGCATTGATGTAAATGCCACAAGCACGCACGCGGAAACACTCAGGGACAGAAGGACACAGGCAGAGCTCCATGGGAGCCATGGGGTGGACACGGGACACTGAGGAGGGGCATCCCCTCGGCTGGGAGCCCAAGGTGGGAGGCGGGGGCGACGTGGGATGCCCGGGCCACGGCGGCCTGGCTCCGGGTCCACAGAGAGTGGCCCCTCGGTGGTGACTGGGCCAGCCAGCAGGGGTGGCCCAGAGGCTCTCTGGGGGTGTCTGAGCCCTGCCCTACACCGTGACCCTGTCCACAGCACCAGCGAGGGGTCTCGTCCTTGCTTTCAGCACAGCCCAGAGATCCTGCTGTCTAGAAACAGCAGTGGGAAGGGCAGGAGGGATTCTGAGGGTGGAGGCGTGGTCCTGGGAGAAAGTCTTAGCTCTCAGGGCAGTTCTCAGAGAGGCTGGTGGTGCGTGAAGATGCCTGGGGCTGCTGGGGGCCACAGAGGCAGCCGGCCACTGGTGCTCCTTCTCATGTGACCTCCGGGCAGAGCCGCCAGCGCCCTCTACCTTGACGGTTCACTCCCCAACCCCTTCCCTCGGGCCCCATCACCGGCCAGCATGTCCAGCCTCCCTGGCCCCAGAGAACTCATCACTAGTTCACAGCACTAGATTTTTCGAGATGCAGCAGAGGACCGACCCTGCCCTCTGGCCCTGTGGTCCCCAGAGTCCCCAGACGTGGCGCTCTGGGGAAGGCGGGCCGCAGCTGGCCGCAAAGCCCCCTTTCCATCACCCGCACGTCACTCCCCCTTCTGGCTTAGAACCGGCGGCTTCGGTGAGCTTCCCGCAGGCCCGCACACATGGGCTTCCTCGCCTGGAACGCCAGGGGCTGGCGTCCCCCCCACGCTTAGACCATCTGCTCCGGAGCCTGGCGGCAGGGCCAGAACCCTTCTTGGCGGCGCTCAGCCCGCCTCTTGGCTCTCCTGCCAGAGAGCGGGTTTGATGTTTCCCATTTCCTCCTGTGCACCAGCACTCGTCTGTCCTGAGGCTCCTTCACTTCCCCTGCTTGGGACTCGCAGACAGGCCGAGCCTGCCTGGCCTCCCCCGGGGACCGGGGTGGACATGGAGGCCCCGTGACTCCCACGCGGGGCCCAAGCACCTCCCGCACCTGGCCCCGCATGGCTCGGGCCCATCCCAGCAGCTCCAGGAACCTGCAGGGCCCAGGATCCTTTGCAGAGGGAAGAGGCATCCGTCAGGCTGTGGGGAGGGTTCTGGGTCCCGGAAGAATGGCCCAGCTTTGCAGAGAAGAGTGTGGGGAAGGGAAATCCTCAAGAGACGCTGAGGAGAAGGCCCGGGCCCGGGCGCGGGGGTGGCTCTGCTCTGCGCTGCTCCACCGGCGCCCACACGCGCCGCTCTTGTTCCGTCCCCAGTCACGTCCGACTCTTTCCAGCCTCATAGACCGGCAGCACGCCAGGCTTTCCTGTCCTCCACTGTCTCCCGGAGTTTGCCCAGACTCATGTCCACAGATGACGCCATCCAACCATCTCATCCTCTGTCGCTCCCTTCTCTTCCTACTTTCAATCTTTCCCAGCATCGGGGTCTTTTCCAGTGAGTCAGCTCTTCGCATCAGGTGGCCAAAGTATTGGGGCTTCGGCTTCAGCAACAGTCCTTCCAGTGAATATTCAGGACTGATCTCCTTTAGGATGGACTGGGTGGATCTCCTTGCAGTCCAAGGGACTCTCGAGAGTCTCCTCCAACACCACAGTTCAGAAGCCTCGGTGCTCAGCCTTCTTTACGGTCCAGCTCCCACATCCATACCTGACTATGGAAAACCCGCAGCCCTGACCAGATGGTGAGTGTCATCCTTTCGCCGGCCCGGGTGCGAGCGCGCTCTCCGGCCAGGCTGCTGCGCTCCCAGCCCCGTCCTGTGAGCTGCCGCCCTCCCGTCGCGTTCGAGGATGTGGGGACAGGTCTTGGCTGTCGGCCCTCAGTCTGGCAGAGTCAGGCCTCACCCGGGTCTCCAGGGGGCCCCGGGGCCCCTCCCACCTTCCCCACGGCAGACGCTAATGACTTGTCTCCATGTCTGTGTCTTCAGCGTGGATGGGGGGCTGTACTCTGCCCCCTGGGGACCCCAAGAGCTCGGGAACTGCCCTGGAGACAGAGCTGGGTCAGGATGGGAGAGGACATGAGCACCAGGGTTCATCCTGCAGGGCGGGCCCGGGGGGACACCCAGGGGCCCCGAGGTGTCAGTGTTTGTGGCAACCTGTCTCCAGCAGCCGCGGGTCCCCCGCACCTCGGTCTCAGCTCCGCCTCCATTTCTGACGCGTAACATTGGGAGCGTCTTGTCTGGCTACACGTCCAGTCTTCCTGGGGGTTTTGGACAGGATGCCACAGCCGTGCGGGGTCTCAGGGGTTCCCTCGATATGCCCTGGATGCGGGGCCGCTCGGGGGAGCCCAGCAGCCTCCTGGCTGCGCTTCTGCTGGGTGCGGGGGAAGGGAGGGGCTGTCTGTAACAATGCGCTATCTGTGGGCCGCCCCCCGACCTTGTCAAGAACCACCCTTGACACTTGGGAGATTAGGAAAAGCTTCGCGAAGACCAAGCCGGGACTGAGCTTCCTGGGGGGATGTGGGCAGAGGGCAGGGGCCAGCTCGGGGTGACTGTGAGCCCAGGTTCACCCTTGAGCGCAGGCTCGGGAGAAGGCAGAGTCTGACCCCGCGGCCACGCTGTAGCTGAGCCTCAGACCATGCAAGCCAACCCCCTCTGCTCTGGGCAAAAGAAAGCGCCCAAGGGGCCCGGCCAGCTGGTGCCTGGACAGCGCCAGGCCCGACGATGGTGCCCCTCACGTGTGCTCCCACGGCCCTGGCTCCAGCGAGACGGGCACCCCGGTGAGTTGCTGGTGTCCTTGGGACCCGTCCCCCGCTTCAACCCATATGCAGAGTCTCAGCAGGACCTGGAGGATCCCGCCTGTGGAGCATCCACCGTAGGCACACGGACACCGGGAGCTGAGAGCGGGGCCCTGGTGGACCCTGTCGGGTGGGGTTGCTCTGGGCACCTCTGTGTCCTGCCGGGGCCACAGCCTGCAGCTCGCCCAGCAGGGCACACACCCCGGGGCTCAGCGAGGGCGCCCCAGGTCCCTGAGACCCACGCCCCCTGCCCCCGCCCCGGGTTTTGACGGGCAGAGCTCACCCATGGCTGCCCAGGCATTCTCGCTGAGGCCTGTCGCCCACACGACCTCCCGGGCTCCACCCTCACCCACAGCTGACGTGTCCTGCCCTCGGACGAGGCCCAGCCGCCCCCGCCTGGCAGCCGCCCCGTCCCCAGCTGAGGAGGCTGGCAATTGTGGTTCCCGGCCCTCCCTCTGCTGACCTTCAAGTACCGGTTTGGTGAGGAGATTTATGGACTGGTGTGAAATTGCCATCTTGAGAAGGCCCAGAAAGCTTTAAATAGGGCAGCCTGTCCCTGGAGGCTAGGCTCCTTTTGGGGTGGGGGGTTTCAGACCAGTGCTGCGGGGGGGCCGAGCGGCACAGTCGTTGAGATGGGCCCCGGTGGCAGCTCTTGCCCCGGTGACGCAGTGGTCCTTCCTCCGGCCAGACCTGGGGAGAAGTCCCGGCTTCCGAGAAACCAAGTGCTCCTGACCCTGCGGTGACTTTCCTCACAGGTGGGATCAGGCCAGGACTCAGATTAACCCACCCTCTCCTGGTAAGGTCAACCCCTTCCCTCTCACCACCGGACACGTCCTCTCTTTCAGGAAGAAGACCGCATCTCCAGCTTCAAGGGTATCTGGGGAGACAAGGCCAACTGGGCTGAGCCTCCTCTTGGGATCAGGCGTATGAACCAAGGGCCACCTTGCAGGATCACAGACTCCCCAGGGCTTCAAGACTGGACATCTGTGCTTGTACTTCACAAGGGCTAATGGCGGTTTTTCTGTTTTTAAATGGTTGGTATAAAAATGCACCAAAGAATTGGTGCTTTTGAACTGTGGTGCTGGAGAAGGCTCTTGAGAGCCTTGGACTGCAAGGAGATCCAACCAGTCCATCTCAAAGGAAATCAACCCTGAATATGCATTGGAAGGACTGATGCTGAAGCCCCAATACTTTGGCCACCTGATGCAAAGTGCTGTGCTGACTCATTGGAAAAGACATTGATGCTGGGAAAGATTGAACACAAGAGAAGTGGGCAACAGAGGATGAGATGGTTGGAGAGTACCATCAACTCAGTGGACACGAGTTTGAGCAGACTCCAGGCGATGGTGAAGGACAGGACGGTCTGGCGTGCTGCAGTCCCTGGGGTTGCAGAGTAAACACGACTTAGTGACTAAAAATAAATTTTAAAAAAGGGAAAAGGTTGTTTTATGACATGAAAAAAGTATACGGAATTTGAACTTCAGGGCCCATAAGTAAATTTTCGCTGGAAACAGCTACACCCATCATTAATTCAGTTCAGTTCAGCTCAGTCCCTCAGTCACGTCTGACTCTTTGCGAACCCATGGACTGCAGCACATCAGGCCTCCTTGTCCACCTCCAACTCCCAGCGCTTGCTCAAACTCATGCCCATTGAGTCAGTGATGCCATTAATTATTAATTATTGTCTATGAATTATTAATTATTGTCTACGAATGCTTTCACTCTGTAACCACCAGCTGAGGAGCTGCAACGAATGCCCTTTGGCTCACAAAGCTGCAAGCATTCACCGTCTAACCCTTTGCAGGGAGAGTTCCTGGCGCTCTGCACCACGAAGGGCTGTGGGCCCTGCGAGCATCTTCTCAGTTCAGTTCAGTTCAGTCGCTCAGTCGTGTCCAACTCTTTGCGACCCCATGAATCGCAGCACGCCAGGCCTCCCTGTCCATCCCCAACTCCTGGAGTTCACTCAGACTCATGTCCATCGAGGCGGTGATGCCATCCAGCCATCTCATCCTCTGTCGTCCCCTTCTCCTCCTGCTCCCAATCCTTCCCAGCATCAGAGTCTTTTTCAATGAGTCAACGCTTCGCATGAGGTGGCCAAAGTACTGGAGTTTTAGCTTTAACATCATTCCTTCCAAAGAAATTCCAGGGTTGATCTCCTTCAGAATGGACTGGTTGGATCTCCTTGCAGTCCAAGGGACTTTCAAGAGCCTTCTCCAGCACCACAGTTCAAAAGCATCAATTCTTCAGCGCTCAGCCTTCTTCTCAGTCCAACTCTCACATCCACACATGACCACAGGAAAAACCATAGCCTTGACTAAACGGACTGCTGTTGGCAAAGTAATATCTCTGCTTTTTAATATACTATCTAGGTTGTTCATAACTTTCCTTCCAAGGAGTAAGCGTCTTTTAATTTCATGGTTGCAATCACCATCTGCAGTGATTTTGGAGCCCCCAAAAATAAAGTCAACCACCATTTTCACTGTGTCCCCATCTATTTCCCATGAGGTGATGGGACCAGATGCCATGATCTTAGTTTTCTAAATGTTGAGCTTTAAGCCAACTTATTCACTGTCCACTTTCACTTTCGTCAAGAGGACTTTTAGTTCCTCTTCACTTTCTGCCATAATGGTGGTGTCATCTGCATATCTGAGGTTATTGATGTTTCTCCCGGAAATCTTGATTCCAGCTTGTGCTTCTTCCAGCCTGGCGTTTCTCATGATGTATTCTGCATAGAAGTTAAATAAGCAGGGTGACAATATACAGCCTCGACGGACTCCTTTTCCTGTTTGGAACCAGTCTGTTCCATGTCCAGTTCTAACTGTTGCTTCCTTACCTGCATACAGGTTTATCAAGAGGCAGGTCAGGTGGTCTGGTATTCTCATCTCTTGAAGAATTTCCCACACTTTCTTGTGATCCACACAGTCAAAGGCTTTGGCATAGTCAATAAAGCAGAAATAGATGTTTTTCTGGAACTCTCTTGCTTTTTCCATGATCCAGCGGATGTTGGCAATTTGATCTCTGGTTCCTCTGCCTTTTCTAAAACCAGCTTGAACATCTGGAAATTCATAGTTCACGTATTGCTGAAGCCTGGCTTGGAGAATTTTGAGCATTACTTTACTAGCGTGGGAGATGAGTACAATTGTGCGGTAGTTTGAGCATTCCTTGGCATTGCCTTTCTTTGGGATTGGAATGAAAACTGACATTTTCCAGTCCTGTGGCCACTGCTGAGTTTTCCAAATTTGCTGGCATATTGAGTGCAGCACTTTCACAGCATCATCTTTCAGGATTTGAAATA
>SJYG01000155.1:2633547-2648142 GCA_006410535.1 Litocranius walleri | reverse complement strand
TGTGTTTGTTGACTGTATAGAGCTTCTCCATCTTTGGCTGCAAAGAATATAATCAATCTGATTTTGGTGTTGACCATCTGGGGATGTCCATGTGTAGAGTCTTCTCTTGTGTTGTTGGAAGAGGGTGTTTGCTATGACCAGTGCGTTCTCTTGGCAAAACTCTATTAGTCTTTGCCCTGCTTCATTCCGTATTCCAAGGCCAAATTTGCCTGTTACTTTAGGTGTTTCTTGACTTCCTACTTTTGCATTCCAGTCCCTTGTAATGAAAAGGACATTTTGGGGGGGGTGTTAGTTCTAAAAGGTCTTGTAGGTCTTCATAGAACAATTCAACTTCAGCTTCTTCAGTGTTACTGGTTGGGGCATAGACTTGGATAACTGTGATACTGAATGGTTTGCCTTGGAAACAGAGATCATTCTGTCGTTTTTGAGATTGCATCCAGGTACTGCATTTCGGACTCTTTTGTTGACCGTGATGGCTACTCCATTTCTTCTGAGGGATTCCTGCCTGCAGTAGTAGATATAATGTTCATCTGAGGTAAATTCACCCATTCCAGTCCATTTTAGTTCACCGATTCCTAGAATGTCGACGTTCACTCTTGCCATCTCTTGTTTGACCACTTCCAATTTGCCTTGATTCATGGACCTGACATTCCAGGTTCCTACGCAATATTGCTCTTTACAACATCGGATCTTGCTTCCATCACCAGTCACATCCACAGCTGGGTACTGTTTTTGCTTTGGCTCCATCCCTTCATTCTTTCTGGAGTTATTTCTCCACTGATCTCCAGTAGCATATTGGGCACCTACTGACCTGGGGAGTTCCTGTTTCAGTATCCTATCATTTTGCCTTTTCATACTGTTCATGGGGTTCTCAAGGCAAGAATACTGAAGTGGTTTGCCATTCCCTTCTCCAGTGGACCATGTTCTGTCAGCATCTGTGAGCATCTGCTAACAGTAATGACTACTCTCCCCCAGGTGCATAAGAGACACCTGTGCACACAGCTCAAGGCAGGATAAAGTGGCAAGGACACCAGGTCCCGGGGTATCAGTGGTTCTCAACCGGGACTGCTTTGCCTCCTAGGGACATGTGACAAGGCCTCTAGATGCTCGTTTTTCTGTAAATGGGGGTAGGCCACCGGCATTTGTGGGTCCAGGGCCAGGATGCTGCCAAACCTCCTAGAGCGCACAGGACCGCTATGCCAGAGAATTATCTGGTCCCAAATGTCGGTGAGGCTGAGGCTGTAAAGAAGCCTGATTCCAGCGTGGGTCATCAGGCCAGGCCAGCATCAATGTGAGTACTCATGACGGAGCTGGGAGGCAGACCCGCTAGCTGGGTCGGGAGCACTGAGGCTGGGGTGTGACAGCCTGCTCCCTGCCTCTGGGAGTGCTGCCTGGTCGGACAGCCCCGCGGTGCCAGCTCCACGCTCACCCTGAGGAGCAGGGCTCACAAGGAAGCTGGTGTGTGATTTTGGTTCATTTTAATGAAACTGGGGGAGAGAAGGTGAAACAGGAGGGGAGGGAGAAGGACACGACCCTAAAAAGGGCAACGCGGCCATAGGACCTGGAAAGGGCAGCGGCTCCCGCGTCTCGCCTGGGAATCCCGTGGACAGAGGAGCCTGGCGGGCTGCAGTCCATGCGGTTGCAAAGAGTCGGACACGACTGAGCGCCTAAGCTTCAACAAACAGGAAAGCCATAGGACGGGACAGAAACTGGTTAGAACCGACTAGGCCCAAGACGGAAGATCCGACTTCCAGGGGACCTTGAGCATCAGTGCATGCTCGACGGAGCACATCAGAGAAAGCCACGCGACACGTCAGAGAAAGCGACGCGGCACATCCATGGGCGCCGCGCCCGTTCTGAGGCTGACCGTCGAAGACCAGTGGGTGGTGGCTCGATTCCTGGAAGTCCTGGCCGCTCCCCAAAGAGCTGGAATAACCTTCGCCCTCGTTAGCCCGTGGACTCACCCAGCCCGCATCTCAGGACCTCTCGCCGTCTGCGGGGGCCCACACTATGTCTGTGGAGTGTGTTTCTCTCTAAATAAATCCACCTCTTACTCACCACTTTGTCTCTCATTGAATTCTCTCTGCGGTGAGACATCAAGAGCCTGGGCTTCATTAAGTCCTAAGACCAAATGTGTGATTCTCAGTTTAAAGACCATGAGTTCAAGTCCCGGATGGAGTTGCGTGGCTTCAGAACTGAGTAACGGATGGCAGACCAGGCCCTCTGTGCCCCCATCACCTGCCCGGCCCCCAGCCCCATCCTGGAAGCTGTCTCTGCTTTGCCTACAACTGGAGCGTCCCTGGTCCTCGTGCTTCTGAGAGCTGCCCTGCCCTCCCTCCCACCTCCTCCTGGAGTTAGCCTCAGTCCCCTCCGAGCTGACACAGCGCTTGGGACAAGCTTCCAGCAAGGAGCTCGTGGGGTGCAGCACAGGGAGCTGCCAGCTGAGCGCCTGAAGGCAGGGCCCATGCTTTGTAGTAGAGTAAGACCTCGTGCCAAACCCGGCCCAGGCCACTGAGCCTCTGCTCCCCGATGACGGAATGGGGGCCCAGAGCCATCTGACATCACGTGGAATCAGCACGAGCTCGTGTGAGAGAGGCTGGCTTTGGACGGGAGGCCGCTGGGGGCTCCAGGTAATGGAGGACAGGTTCTCAGGGATGCCTGGCCGGAGGTGGAGGGCTGGCACTGTAACTCGGAGCCCTCCTCTGGGTCCTGCTAATGGATTTCCCAGAACTCAAGTGAATCCAGGGTAGGTTTTACAGACTCTGAATGGATACGAGTCAGCATCAGCCGTGCGGAGACAGGGCCGGGCTTGGGCCAGCAGCACATGAGTCATTTTCAAGAAACTAGTTTGTGGCTCCCTGGCTGATTCTCCGTCCTTTGGAAAGCTGTTTCCATTAAAACATTCTGGAGGGCTGAGGACATTTTTCAGTGGATTGGGCTCACACATGGGCTCTCTGACAATTACAGGGCTTCTGAGCCACTGGTTTTAACATCGAGATGAGCAGTTGTACTGCTCTTTACCCGGAGCGCAGCAGACCGCAATTTGGAGAGGCCGAGGGAGCCCAGGGTGCGTATCCCTTCCACCTGGCAGACAAGGAGGCCTCAGAGATGCAGATGGAGAATGGGTTGAGCCTTTGGGGCCAGCTGGGCTGCTCAGCGGATGATGGACGCGAGAGCCCCTGGAGCAGAGCCCCTTGCCTGCACGGGGAGCCGCTTCAGTAGCTGTGGGGTTTTGCCAGGATGCTGGGCCTCAGTGGCCTCACGGGCTCGAGGCGGGGTGTCCGCTGGTTTCTGTCTGTGTCCGACTCTTTGTGTCCCCAGGGACTGTGGCCCGCCAGGCTCCTCTGTCCAGGGGATGTTTTCAGGGAGGAATACTGGGATGGGCCCCCGCTTCCTCCTCTAGGGGATCTTCAGCGCCCAGAAACCGAGGCCATTCTCTTGTGCCTCCTACCTTGCCGGCAGGCGCTCTAGCCGCTGAGCCTTCGGGGAAGCCCTGGAGCTCATCAGAGTCACTCAGCCGCTGCTCACACGTGCAAATCCTGGGTCCTGCTGGTCAGCATCTCCGGGCGAGGAGCACACATATCTGTGATTTGAACCCATGTCCTGGCTGACTGTGGACCTGTGGAGGCTCTGGACCAATGCTGTCTAAATTCAAAAGAACTCAGCGCACTGACGGGAACGTTCTATATCTGTCGTTTGTGGCCAAAGGTTACCTGTGGCCATCGGACACATGCATTGTGTCTAGTGGAACAAAGGAGCTGAATTTTACATTTTATTTCCTTTTGATGAATTTTAAATTGATATTTAAGTGGCCACGTTCTGGCCAGTTAATGGCACAGCACAGTTCTGAAACGGCTGAGCTGGTCAGGTATGAACTCTACAGCCGAGACTTGCAGAGTGTGTGTGCTGTGCTTGCAGAGGAGGAGCTCACAGTGTGTGTTATCGCATTTCATCACCAGAACCCAGGAGGTAGAAGCTCAGGTTCAGAGGGTCAGTGAATTGCTCCGGGTCGTGGCACCAGCCAGCATTTCCAGGCAGGAGTTTGTCAGTCTGTCTGTCAGACTATGCAAAGATGTTTACTGAGGTATAGGAATAAAAGAGTCAGCTATTTTATGTCTGGGTCTTCAAACTCTCTCAGAGAGAGTCTTCAGAACTGAAAAAAGAAGCCTCCAAAACCCCTGAGGAAGAATGGAATCCAAGAATCGTCTGGCCGTCTGGTCTACCTCCTGCAGCAGGCACAAAGCACTGTGTACTTTCCATAAGCCTTCATGCCATTCCGGAATCTCCGTTCCATCCACTGTGCGGCCTCAGGAAGGCCCACACCAAGCTTTCTTTCTGGCATTCAGCTCACCTGACTCTATCTCCTGTGCCTGTGGGTGCTGGCCACTCAGCCATGTCCAACTCTTTGTGACCCCAGGGACTGCAGGCCACAAGTCTCCTCTGTCTTTGGAACCCTCCAGGCATGAATCCTGGGTGGCCATCCCCTTCTCCGGGGGATCTTCCCAGCTCAGGTCTCCTGCGTTGCAGGTGGATTCTTTGCCACTGAGCCTCCAGCACAGTCCTGCGTGTGTGTCCTGCATAACCCCAAACACGCCTCTCCTGGCTCTGGGTCCACCTACCTTAAAATTGGCATGACTCTGAGCTCCTTACTCACCAGCTGGTCTGCCAGTAGGGCTGGAGTATAAGATGTATCTGGGGATGTTCACTGAAAACTGTGTCTCCACAGAGGACAGAAGCTGTCTCGGTGTCTCCAACACCCACCTCCCAGCCCCCTCCCCAGCACAGCAGGTCATCATTTAGGGTGAATGAGGCTTTCCCGCCTGTTGACTCACTCAGCCTGGGGGCTGAGGTGGGGGTGCGCGGGCCTGGGTTACACAGAGTCTTTGTGGAGCAGCGAGTCTCATCTCAAAGAAGGGAACCAAGAGAAGGTCAGGCAGTGGTTGAGCCCACAGAGCCTCCTGCCTTGAAAGTGGACAGTTTTCAAACAGATCCAGCAGCCTCTCAAATTCACACCCCTGTGGGTGTCTGCGCACAAGCCTACATCTCCCTTCGGATCAAGGAACACAGGTTCCCCAATAGGTGGTCTCGGCAGAGAAGGGAAGCAGCAGGGGCTTAAGCAGCGAGGGCATTCGGGTGTAAAGATGGGGGCCTGGAAGCACAGGGTGGCCTTGGGAAGACTTGGCCCAAAGTCCAGCCTGGACGTCCCCTTCCCTTCCCTAAGCCTTAGGTTTTCTCTGCAAGGCAGAGGCAACAGCATCCGTGTTTCAGGATTTGTTGTAAAAATAAAATAGGAATTTATGTCTCAAGTACTCCCAACAGTGCCTGGCAGGTACCAGACCCTCTGTTCTCGGGACCTATTCCTTAGACCGCATCACTATTTTTATATCTTGACGTAGCCATTTCCCATGGAAACAAAAACTGAACCGGCGGCTGGGGGAGCAGAGCCCTCACCTGGGCTTTGTTATACACGTGCTATGATCTGGGGCAAGACTTGGCTTCCGAGGTCGCCTTTATTCTTTGTGAGTTTCTCACGGGGACGAAGGAAAGCATGTGTTTGAAAGCATGGTCTGAACTGCAAACAACAAGCAAATAGAAGGAAATAATCATTATTCAGGGGATCATCTCCATCTTTTCCCCAAGACACTAACTGAAGACTGATGTGAACAAGTGCAGTTGCTGCCCCTGCCCTGAGACCATCAGTCAACACAGCTGTCAACTCACAGTGGGCATTTTAATTCGTTTACAGAGGAAACCAAGTAGGGCAGGGCACCTGTATCTGGGGCGTCCAGCTGATGGTCTGAAAGAAAGCCAATCACTCGGTTGCTGGGAAATGCAACCCAGGCCCCCTCACCCCGAGGGCAGGGGCCGGGAGACCAGGAGCCTCCTCGTCCAGGGAGCCCTCTTCGGGTGGGGCTTGGGTTGGGGACAGGGACCTCCTCCACAGGTCAGTGCAGTAGGTGCTGAGCGTCAGCTCAGGGCGTGCTGAGTGACAACCCTGGCACAAAACCCGCCTCCAGGAGCCCGTTCAGCTGTGAAGCTCTGTGGTTTGAGGCAGAGCGGGGTCTCTTGGTCACCAGGCATTGAATTCTTGGTACAGGGTTCAGTTCAGTTCAGTTGCTCAGTCGTGTCCGACTCTTTGCAACCCCATGAATCTCAGCGCGCCAGGCCTCCCTGTCCATCACCAACTCCCGGAGTTCACTCAGACTCACATCCATCAAGTCCGTGATGCCATCCAGCCATCTCATCCTCGGTCGTCCCCTTCTCCTCCTGCTCCTAATCCCTCCCAGCATCAGAGTCTTTTCCAATGAGTCAACGCTTCGTATGAGGTGGCCAAAGTTCTGGAGTCTCAGCTTTTGCTACAGGGTAGACCCGTGCAAAGTGCGGTGTGTGTGTCCCCTGTTCTTGGGAGGACATCTGGGTGATTAAAGCAGGAGGAGCTGGACACGCCGAGTAAGTGGGCTCAGGAGGGATTCACTCACATGAAAGTGAGCTGAGTTTTGAGGGGCTTCCCAGGTGGTACTGCTGGTAAAGAGCCTGCCTGCCGATGCAGGAGGCATAATGCGACCCGGGTTTGGTCCCTGGGTCAGGAAGATCCCCTGGAGGAGGGCATGGCACCCCATTCCAGCATTCTTGCCTGGAGAGTCCCAGGGATGGGGGAGATGGTGGCCTACAGTCCATAGGGTTGCAGAGTCGGTCACGACTGAAGTGACTTAGCGCACATGCACGCATGCAGACAAGATAAGCCCTGGGAAGGCGCGCTGCGGCTCTAAGGCATCTCTGGAGGGACAGGAAAAACTCCTCCCCCTGCGTTTATCCAGTGGCATTTCTGTTCTCCTCAGGGCCCATATGGAATGGCTCCTTTTCCACATGACAGCCCTTCAAATATCTGAGGACAGCTGTTTAGAAAAGACCGCTTCTTCAGAAAGCAGATGGCCGCCCCACAGGAAATCTGAGCTTTTAAAATGGATAAGGGAAAGATCTGCTCGCCCAGCCTCCCCTGAATGCCTGAGACATCACTGAAAGCTTCCGGGGAAGATGCCAGCCACCACCCAGGCCTCGGGGACGTAGGCAAAGGGCAGAGAGCCACTTGGGGGAAACCGTTCGGACGGTGCTCAATGTCTAATGACAATATGAGGGGAAAGCCTAGCTTCGTAGCGTTTGCCAGTTTCTGTGGTGAAAAGGGGCTTCCACGGAGGCTCAGTGGTAAAGAATTCGGCGCCAATGCAAGAGACGCAGGTTCGATCTCTGGGTCGGGAAGATCTCCTGGAGAAGCAACGGCAACCCGCCCCAGTGTTCTCCCCTGGGAAATCCCATGGACGGAGGAGGCTGGTGGGCTACAGTCCATGGGGTCACAAAGAGTTGGACACAACTGAGCGATTAGAAAACCACCGCAACAGAGGAGTAACTCCTCCCACCAAGGCTGGTTTCAAGAAGCACGTGACTGGCGGTTGCGAGCTGGCACAAGCCAGCTCCAGCCCACCTCTGCCCTCTGCTAACACCTGGCAAGAAGTCAAGCCTTGGGGAAACAGTCAGGGTGGAGGTTAGGTCCTTCTGGGGAAACAGTCAGGGTGGAGGTTAGGTCCTTCAGGGTCTGCAGAGGCGATGGCGAGGTGGCCTGGGTGGCCTGGTCCCGGGATGGTGGGGCAGGGGCTCTAACAGCCCGAGGACTGTTCCTGGGTCTAGAGCTCTGAGTGTCCAAGGTTTGCATTTTGGCCCATTTAGGAGTAAATGTGCCCCCAAGGGCCCGCCTTTGGGCTCTCCCCGATCATCCAGACCAAAGTCTGAGGGACAGCGGCGGGCACGGGCCAGGCATCCTGCCTCCAGGCCAGCTGGTTGTTCTCTCCCATTGAATCCTCAGGAAAGCCCGTGAGGGGCCCATGGTACAGATGGGCAAACTGAGGCTCAGAGAGGCCGAGAAGCTTGACCCAGGTGTGCAGTCCCCCATCCCACCCAGAAGCAGAGCCGTGTGCGGTGCCTCCCTGTCTCACGAGTCAGGGACAAGCGTCAGCGTCTGTCCCCGGGGTCAGTGCAGGGAAGGGGCAGCCCAAGGGATGGCTCTGGGAGCCCCCGGACAGGGAGAGAGGGATGGAGCCGACCAGGGAACCTTCTCCCCAGGTCCCCCCGTGGCACAGCCCTGCCCACAGAACTCCCAGGTGTCCTGCCGGGGGTGGGGAGCCGGGCCGCTGCTGCTGAGGCCCGCAGGGGTGGAAAACCGCAGCCCCGCTGCTGGTTCCCATTAAGGCAAATCTCCTTGTTGACAAAAATAAAGAGAACCCAGTCGACGCCAGTCTTTGCCGTCGGCCCACTGCTTTCATTCTCCTGCGAGGAGCCGGGCCCTGTGCTCCAAACTGGCTCAGGCCCACGGGCTTCAAAGGGGAAATTCCGAAGCGGGCAGGGGCCTTGGCGGGGTGCCCCCGAGAGTGGAAGTGCCCCCTGCAGGGAGCGGCCCGGAGCTGCCTGAGCCCGGGGTCTCATTAGCTCCCTACACACTCTGTCTCATTTTCCTTGGCATAGAGGCTGCGTTTTCCTAGGCTGGGAGGGGGGATGTGCGTGCAGGATGGATGGTCCTGGCATGCTGGGCTGCAGAGCCAGCATTTTCTGAGCCAAGCAGGTTGGCAAGGCCAAGGTGTCACTGATGGGCCGGGCACTGGGCAGGTGGGTCCCACGTTAACCTGGGTCTGGTGGGAGTCAGCTGGTCTCCCACCTCTTTGAGTTTTGGGTCTCTGATGGGGGCATGGGAAGCCTAACTTGCCTGATTTATTCATTTCTAGCAGAGACATCACATTGCCGACAAAAGTCCGTGTGGTCACAGCTATGGTTTTTCCAGTGTTCATGTATGGATTTGAGAGTTGGATTGTAAAGAAGGCTGAGTGCCGAAGAATTGATACTTTTGAACTGTCATGTTGGAGAAGACTCTTGAGAGTCTCTTGGACTGCAAGGAGATCCAACCAGTCCATTCTGAAGGAGATTAATCCTAAATATTCTTTGGAAGGACTGATGCTGAAGCTGAAGCTCCAATACTTTGGCCACCTGATGAAAAGTTGACTTGTTGGAAAAGACCCTGATACTGGGAAAGACTGAGGGCAGGAGGAGAAGGGGACGACAGAGGATGAGATGGTTGGACGGCATCACTGACTCAAGGGGCATGAGTTTGAGTGAGCTCCGGGAGGCAGCGGAGGACAGGGAGGCCTGGCTGTGCACCGACTGAGCAACAGAACAGCTGCTGTGAGAAGCGCCAGCGGCCGGGGAGGCGGGGAGCTCCCAGTTCTGGAGGCCGAGTCTGAACTGAGGTGTCGCAGGGCCCCGCTCTCCCTGGGGAGGGGCCCTCCTGCCTCCTGCAGCTACGGGCAGCTCCAGGCATCCACGGGCTTGTGGCCGCATCAGTCTGGTCACTGCCTCTGTGGTCTCTTATAAGGACATTCATCATTGGAGTAAGGTCCTCTCCCAGCCCTGCCTCTCAGAGCCCAGCCTGGTGTGGCAGCGCCCCCCGCCCCCCACCAGTACCCTCTACCAGACCCACCCCTTTGGCCCAGCGAGGGGACAAGCGTCACCGGGCCAGGTCAGCTGAGGGGCCTGGCCTCGAGACAGACATGCCTCCCGGTCTGCCCCCTCCCCTCGAGCCGGCTCCAGGTGCCCCACGCTCTGGGCCTGCCCATCCGGGCCTCAGCAGACCGGGGCCTCAGAGTCCAGTGGTTGTCATAGCAAACGGCCACAAGCCCCGTGGCGAAACCACGGAGGCTGCCACTCCCCCGGTTCTGAAGGCCAGAAGCGCAGGGTCGAGGGGCCTGCAGGCTGAGCTCCTTCCGGAGGCTCCGAGGGAGGGGCCTTTGTCCCTTCCGCCGAGCCCAGCTGCTCCCCGCCGGTGGCTGCACCACTCCAGCCCCGCCCCGTTCCAATCGCGTCTCTGTGCGTCTGTTTCCAATCTTCCTCTGTCTTCCTCTCCTAAGGACGCTTGATGGACTTCAGGGCTAAACCAAGAGACCTCCTTATCTCAGGGGCCTTAACTAGAGAGCATCTGCACAGACTTTTTTCCCAAATAAGGTCACAGTCCAGGTTCTGGGCCTCAGAGGATGGGCGAGCCTTTGGGGGCCGCTGCCAGCGCCACACAGCCAGACCTGCCTGGGGCCCCCAGAGGCAGCTCAGCACCCCCTCCCTTCCCAGCCCTGAGGGTCTGTGTGGGTCTGTGGGCACGATTTCTGCTGGGGCGCAGCAGGGAGGAGGCACGTGTCCTGGGGTGGATGGTGGATCCTGGCTCCTCCACTCGGGGGCTTGTCGGCCCTGGGGTCCATTTCTAAATGCTCCGAGCCTGAAAGCCCTCCTGTGAATTGGGGGTGCCCAGCGTGAGTGAGTGACGGTTAAAGAAGGGGATGCAGCTGCTGGGTCAGTTCCCTCCAACATCGTCTACAGCACCCCTCGCTGGAACCCCAAGTCATCTGAAGCCTCCCAACTGCTCAGTTCAGAGACTTGAGCTCAAAGATTTGGAGGAGCAAATGAATTCAGTGTCTGCGTTGAACTCCGCTTTGGAACACTCACTCTAAATTCTATATTCCCTTATATTTCCTCTTATGGAAGAGAATCTTATCTGGGAGCTATTTCCATTAAAAATATTGATTTCATGGTAAAAATGAACCAAACGAGGACCTACTAGAAAAAACAACAGTGCTGCCGAGGCAGCGCTGGGCACCCCTGGGCAACGTGCCCCACGCCAGGGCTCTACCCGTGTCTGTCCACCGCCGGCTGCCTTATTCCCACTGAGGCTCCTGCCAGAGGAGACCTTGCTCTCAGGACATGAAAAACACAGCAGGTTCTCCGTGCCTGCTCCACTGACCCCGGGCTCTATGCACCGACCCCAGAGCCTTCTCGGCCTCCCAGGCAAGGAGGCCTATTTCTCCGTGTCCAGGACTGCAGAGGCTGGAGGGGGGCCCTGGGCATACGGCCCTTTGCAGATGTCAGGCAGTGGAGAATCGAGAGGAGGAGGCCATTCTGGACTATCCAGGGAGGATCCTCATGAGAGAGAGGGAGGAGGAGGCTCCAAGAGCAGACACACGGGAGCAGCCACGTCAAGACGGCAGCAAAGCGTGCAGGGATGATGCCGCCAGCCAGGGCGCCCGAGATGCTGGCAGAGGCCGGGAACAGACCCTGAGGGCCTCCAGAGAGAGGGTGGCGCTGCTGACCTGGACTTTAGAAACACAGGGCACTCTCGCTTCGGTCACCTGGGCGGTGGGCTTTATTACAGCAGCCCTGGGACACAGCTGCAAGGACCAGGGTGAGGCTGAGGACCCCAGGACGTTAACAGGGCTGTTTTGAGGAATGGGTAGGGTGTGTGTGTCCTGCCTGGACCCTGTCCCACCCAGGTCAGCGTCACTGGCCTGAGAGGTGAAGAAACATGACCCCAAGGGTTTGCCCTGAATCAGCATCTAGTTTGGAAAAGACCCTGATGCCGAGAATTGAAGGCAAAGGAAGAAGAGGGTGACAGAGGATGGGATGGTTGGGTGGCATCACCAACTCAATGGATGTGCTTTTGAGCAAGTTCAGGGAGATAGTGAAGGACAGGGAGGCCTGGCAGGCTGAGGTCCACGGGGTCCCAAAGAGTCCAACACGACTTAGCAACTGAAGGACAACCGCATCTAGTTTACCTTTCAGGAGCACCCGGCATCAACAAGTGTGAAGAGAGGCCTCCCGCCTCCGCCACAGAGCCGGGGCCTGCCTCCTCCGCCCACTGCTCCACGCTCTTCTTTGTTTACTTTTAAGAGATTAATGTGTTTACTCACATGGCTAAGGCGCATTCCCTATCATTAGAGACAGACTTTTGGTTTCACCTTATGAATTCTTGCGTGACTTCCTTTTTAAAGCCGAAATATAGTTGATTTTCTTTCAGTTAAAACAAGAAGTCACCCAAGAGCTCGCGAAGCTGATCTGCCCGCTCGCCTGTTCTTCAGGCGGCAGAGGCGCGGACCTTGGGCGCAGCTGTCCTGGGGCCGCGTGGAGAGGGGCTCGGCCGCTCAGGCCCCAGTCCCCTTGCCCCACGTCCTCCTGGCGTGCACCTGTGGCAGAGGCGGAGGAGGGGGCCGGGAAGTTAAAGAGCAGGCAGCCCTGCTCCTGGGAAGGAGAGAGCATTTGCCTCTGATCACGGAGTGGTGGAGGGTGCCATGCGGGGAGCCCTGTGGGCGGAGACCAGGGAGGCAGAAGGCATGGGTCTGTGGTCCCCTCGCGGGGCGTGGCGCCCTCACCTGTGAAACGGGGCGGTGGCCCGTGGGTCCTCACCGGACACAGCAGATGAAGAGACAGAGGCCAGGTGAGCGGGGCCCTGGAGGTGGCCGTGGAGGGGCGCAGGAAAAGCGGATGTTTGTGTGGGGAACAAAGTGTGGCCCAGCCTCTGTGGGTTGCGGACCCCTCGCATCAGTGGGTGGGCAGGTGCTGGGGCGCGGGGGCCCCTTCGGGGTGGGGGCCCCGCACACCTTCTGCAGCCGGCAGAGCCCGCAGCGAGGGCACCTGCTGGCTTCCTGGGTGGGCCCGGGCTCCTGGCAAGTCCAGGTGAAGCCCAGCCCCCGCCTCCCCTCCCTCCCGCTTCCAGCTTGATTCGGTTCCTGCCTCTCTGAGCAGTCCTCCACCCTGCAGTCAGGGATCTTTCCAGAACATGACTGATGCAGCCTTCTCCTCCTGAAACCCCTACCTGGCCCTTTCTCCTTGGGGAGAGTCCAGACTCCCAGCGGGCCCCGGGCCCTGCACTCTCTGCCCCAGCCCCGCCCCAGCAGCGCAGCCCCACGAGCCTTCCTCTGGGCCCGAGCTCCTGCGTTCCCTCAGCTGGCGGGACCTTCCAGGGAGGGCATCCTGGAGAGGTGGCTGAGCAGGCCCTGAGTGACTTCTCTGGGACCCTGGGGTCTGAGCTTCCGTGTCAGCTCCTTACAGAGCCCCCACGCCGGACGTGGGAGTCCTCAGATGCTGGCCCCTAGTCACCTCTGCTCAACACCTCCACTCATGGGCCAGGGCCTTATCCCCTCTGAGATTCTGTCCCTGAAGGTGAGCACGTGTTCTGTGCCCAGAACAGACCCTGCTTCACCCACAAAGGCAATCACACAGGTTTCTGTGAAGGAGTCTCTCTGACCCATTTTGCAGATGGGAAGCTGGGGTCCGAGGCAGCGCTGCATGCCTGGGGCACTTGGGTCCGAGCTCCAGGGACACCTCTGCCTTTGACCTCCCGAGGAGGGGTCCCATTCAGGCTGGCAGGGAAAGAAGTATGAGATCCCCAGTTTCAGCAGACACCACCCCAGGCAGCCTACATGCCCTTTGCCCCTGAGCAATGGTGCGCCGGCTGCATTTACACAGAGAGCTATTTACGAGGGTCAACAGGGATTTTTCCAACTGACATTCTTCTAGGCTGCGAACTCAACCTCTGCCTGTAAAATGTCTCCAGGAGGGTAGCCTGTCCACCCAGCCTGAGGCCAAGAAGGGTGGATCCACATCCCATTGTCTGAATAATTGCAAACTTGCCCTCAGTGTCCAAAGCCCAGGCTCTCTGTCATGGGCTGTTTTGCCTGAAATCCGGTTATTTCGTCAAGTTCGCTTGGCCCTGGATAGGAACAGAGTGGGCATGACATGGAAACAGCTGTGCCGCAGTGAGCAGGGGCAGGCCACGCCACGAGGGGCTGCCAGGCCTGACTCGCCCACCCCATGCCAGCCGGTCCAGGGGGCCTCTGCTGCAGGCACCCTTGATGTCAGGCTGCCCGTCCCTGTCCCTGCCCCCTATGGAGGGCAGCTCCCTGACCGCCGAGAACCCTGCATCCTGGCCCTGGGTCGATGCTCTGCAGTTGCGAAGAGCTCCAGCCTCGGGCAGACCGGAGTGCTGGGTCTGAACCATGCCAGCGGCTGAGTCCTGGCTGGTCTGCGGGTGCAGGATTGCGAGTCGTGGTTGGGTACTCTGGGAGGAACAGCCCCTGCCTTCTGCTGGATTCCAAGCTGGCTGGCGGGAGAGGCCTTCACTTCTCGGAGGTGTGGAAGTTCTGGCATAGAGGAGAGGGCTTCACGGGGAAACCCGTGGAGAAAGCCCGTGGGATTCTAGGAGGATCCTGCAGCCCTGGAAAGCAGAGTGACCGGCAGGATGGGTCCCCAGCAGGACGGGTCCCCGGCTCCTGGTTCCCTGTGCTGCCTGTTGCCCTGGTCTCGGGTTCACCCGGCACACTCTGTGGAGCACAGGCTGGAGCCTGGACTGGCCCAGGATGCTGGAGCCAGGCCCCCTGGGAGGAGATGCAGGAAGAAGCACGTTTGGAGGCCTGGCTTCCCCCACGGTGCAGGCCGCACCCGCCGGGCCCACGCTCGTCACAGGGACCTCGGTGCACTTGCCTGCAGCCTGGGGCTTCTGCTCGGGAAGAGTGAGGTGTGTGAGTGTGAGGGAGAGAAGCGGTGGGAGGGAGCCTGTGCGTGGCAGGGGCAGCTGCGTCTCAGGGCGTCGCTATCGTCCAGGCGCCCCCTCGGCTCCTGTCCGCCCCTCCGCTCCCGGCCCGATGTGGGCATATCGCAGCCCAGGCAGGAGGAGCGAGGCTGTCCACCAGCAGGGCTGGAGGGCAGGCACGGAGCCGCCACTCAGGCTCCTTCCGC
>SJYG01000155.1:2608470-2632314 GCA_006410535.1 Litocranius walleri | reverse complement strand
AATGCCCCTGCTGTTCTGGAGAACAGACAGCCCCCACCCCGGGCTTCCTCAAAGGCCCGCAGACCGCGACTGTGAGGTGTCCTGGGTGACTGATGCCCCCATGCAGGTTCACATGCTGAACCTTGACCCCAGCACTTCTGGATGTGGCTGTCTTTGGTTAAAGGGCCTTTAAAGAGACAAAGTCACCTTCATTTTCGGGCGAACTCAGCTAATGTGAGTCGTCCTTCTAGGAAGAGATCAGGACACGGCCTGCAAGGAGGACAGATGTGGGGGAAGAAGGCCGTCGTCCAGCTCAGGAGCCGCCTCTGGGCGCCAGCCCTGCCCACACCCTGAGCTGGACGGCCCGCCTCCGGGGTCGTTGTTGTTTGGTCGCTGAGTCGTGTCTGGTCTTCGCCACCCCGTGGACTGCAGTTCTTCAAGCCTCCCTGTCCTTCACTATCTCCCAGAGCTTGTTCACACTCATGTCCATTGAGTGAGTGATGCCATCCGGCCTTCTCATCCTCTGTCATCCCCTTCTCTGCCCTTCAGTCTTTCCCAGCACCAGGATCTTTTTTCAGTGAGTCAGCTCTTCACATCGGGTGGTCAAAGTATTGGAGCTTCGGCTTCAGCATCAGTCCTTCCAAAGAATATTCAGGGTTGATCTCCTTTAGGATGGACTGGTTGGATCTCCTCGCGGTCCAAGGGACTCTTAAAAGTCTTCTCCAGCACCACAGTTCAAAAGCATCAGTTCTTCGCTGCTCAGCCTTCTTTATGGTCCAGCTCTCACGTTTGTACAGCTCACAGCCTCCAGGGTGAGAGAGCACATTCCTGGGGTTCAAGTCGCCCGGTCTCGGGTACTTTGTTATAGGCACCCAAGCAAACCCGTGCCCCTGGAAGCCTGCCATCCTGGGAGCAGCCCTTGGCCCCTGCCCTGCCTGGGTTCCCTTCCACCTCCTCCACCGGCTCAAAGAGAAGGTGGGGAAGGACACCCGTCAACCTTGGCCCTAAAGTGGAGGGTTTCCCCTGGTAACTGTGCAGGGCCGCCCTGGGAATGAGAGCTGCCCGCCTGAGTCCTGCTGGGGATTGGAGGGACAGCCTGTGGCCTGGGTGGGCAGGGCAGCGGCGCCTGGCCTGCCAAGGATCCAGTCTGCAGGGGGCTGCGGGCAGGGCTGGGGCTGGAAGTTCTGCCGGTTCTGCTGATCCGGGGCTCAGCGCAGGCCAAGGTGGAGCTCCTGGGGCCAGAGGGATGAACAGCCTCTGTCCTCCCAGAGGGCAGGGTCACTCAGTGTTGGGGCCCAGGCGGGAGCTCTGGGCTCCAGTCTGGCTGGGCCACCCCAGATGCCAATCCTAGAGCGAGTGGTCTCAAGGCCCCAGCCTCTGCGTCCTCCCGGCCCAATGGGAGGGGTTTTACTCAACTGGGCCGGTGAACGGGGTGAAGCCCTGAAGGGTCCAGCAGGAGGCTCAGAGGGGTCGGATGGAGACCACCCAGCTGCAGGACACAGGAGAGGAAGGGAGGGCGGGAGGGGTCCCCAGAGCCCCCTTGGACCCTGCGGGGCTTTTTAGGCTTTCCTGGCCTGACTTCTAATCCATAGGGCTCCCCAGAGGCCGGTGTCCTCACCCCCGCTTCCCAGGGAGGAGCGCTGAGGGCCGGAGGCGCGTCACCGCCCAAGGTCCGGGGCTGGTGATCCCTGGCGCTGGGCCGCAGCTGAGCTTGGGGCTCCGGGGCTGGCCTGGTCCGGGGCACCAACTGCAGGACGCACCTGGGGCCACAGGTGCCGGAGGCAGGTCTTCAGCACCTTCCCTGGGCAGCCTCACGGCTGTGGGTGAGTGCGAGGGCAGCTCCAGCCACTCAGCCTGCAGAGTGGGAGCTCCCTCGAAACTCCTGGGTCTGCTGGGCAGTGAACCCCTGGGAGGCAAGCAGATCACCGGTTCCTCCACCTCCTCCAAGGGGCTGTGAGCTCCCCGCTGGGAGAAGTGGACAGGGAGAAGGTAGCCGCTTGTCCTGGGGGGCTTCCCCAGGAAGGGCGGGCTTTCCCAGCCAGCCAAGGACCCCGGGAGTCTGGGTGGCCCCTTCGGGTGGCAGGGGAAATGAGAGAGCCCACAAGCGAGCCGCGCTTAGGGCTTGTCGTGGACACTGAGACAATGATCCGTTGCTTAAAAAAATCGGTGAGCAGACCTCACAGCAGAAGAAGGGAAGGGTTGGCTCTGGATCCCAGGTGCACAGCTGGGGCACACCTGGCCTGCCCTAAGCTCTGCCAGGCACCCTGGGAGACATTAGGCCTTAGACGGCCAGGGGCGCTCAGAACCCCAGATGCTGGCGAGTCCCTGCCAGGGTGGAGTGCCGGCAGTTGAGGCCAACGCTTGGGGAGGGACTGAGTGGGGCCCTGGAGGCAATTACAGGAGAGGAGGGGGCTCACAGGTGCTGCTTTGCTACCGGAGCTGGAGCTATTGTGTGGCATTTCAGGCCCAGGGGAGGCGACGGGGGTGAGGCAGGGCTGGGCACAAGCGCCTCAGTTGCTACAGGCGTCCTGGAGCCCAGAGGGAAATCAACAGTTTCAAAAGGACTCTTCATTTTAATCGGTTGTGGGAGGGTCAGGGGATGCTGCTGGGGTCAACGACCATGAGGCATTGTTTGCAAAGATCTGGGCAAGGCGATCCCCATTTTTCCTTCCTGAAGGCAAATCTGGGCTCAAATTCAGGCTTGGCCACAGATGGATGTGCTGGTACTTTGACTAAAAGTCCCTCGCTCTCTCTGATCCCCACCTTCCTTATCTGTAAGGGGCAGAAATGACTGTGTTCTTTACCACTGTGTGTGACCTGGCGCAAGAGTGGCTCTGAAGTGGCCATCACACAGGTCTAGCTGGTGCTCCTGCTGTCTCCGCTGGACTCTCAGCTGTGGCCAGTGTCACGGTCACCCTCCCACCGTCCTGAGCGGACAGGGCAGGGTGCTCAGATTAGGGGTTGTTCTCTGAGTTTCTCAGTGGGCTAGAAACTGACCTCCCCACCCAAGTCCAGGCACTGATGAGCCCACCTTGATCTCAAGCTTTCTCGTCAGTGTCCCTTGACTATCAACTCTTGGGGGACCAGATGCCCGTCCTGAGTTTCAGGTGTCGGGAGGCCTGGCGAGCCAGCACAGAGGCATCTGTGGTCCCCGGAAAAGCTCTCTGTGTCGCTGGGGAAACGGAGCCCGGAGGCAGCATTGTCTTCTGACAACCAGACCACTGGCCCACGGTAGCACCCCACATCTTCAGGAGAAGCTGGCCTTCCCCTAGTGGTGGTGGTGGTGGTGGTGGTGGGGCGTTCCAGGGGCCAGGTGGGGCTGGGGGCTCAGGAAGCATCTGGTGCAATTTCTCTCTCATGAAGGTTCACCAAGGATCAGCTCCAGCTGACCAGCACATGAATTACAGACCTACATACCTGTTCACACAGCGCACACCCACCCAGATCACAGATGTGATTTACACAGGCTGCAAACAGCAAGAAAGAGCTATCCAAACCAGAGGGAGCACTCCACTCTGTGCGTCTCTTCTTTACCTGAGCCGTACTGAATACCTCCGAGAGCACATGGGCAGACATGGGCCACCGGGGTAGCCCCAGTGCAGAGAGGCGGCACGTGGCGGTGCCGGCAGACCCAACCTCTCCCCTCCTCCCCTCCCTCCCTGTTGGAACTGAAGGGTGTTTGTGGAATTTCACCTTCAGTCTGGGGGCCGGGGCGGGGGTCCCAACACTGCTTCAGCATCAGTGGCTGAACTGTCTGTTCAAAGCGGAGGGGATGGCTTGGGTTCTGAAAAGCCGCCTGACTCATCTCCCCTCCACTTTAAAAGCCAACACAGTTGCTCTTCTGGGAAGGGGTTTGAGGGAGGCTTCAGCAGACTTTTGAGGGGGCAGGTGGATATTTCTGGGCTGGGGGAACCAAATGGAAGGGGCTGCCGCCCACCACCGCAGCCTGGAGGCTCCAGGGAGACCTCTCCGAGGCTTAAAGGCGTGGAGGAAGGGAGGCAGTGCCCCACGGAGGTCCGGGGCAGCAGGGCCTCTAGCCCTCATCCTCTGCGGCTGAGCCTCGCAAACACGTGTCTCCTTGGCTTCCCTTTTTGCGGGCAGAGGGGTCTCCATGCAGGAGGAGAGAGGGGGGAGGGGTGCAGCGACCTCCGCCTGATTCATATCCCAGATGTGTGACTCCAAGGCCCCCACCCCCACCCCCGCCCCGAGGACTTCTCTGGAGTCCAGACCTCAGCGTGGGCACGGATGCCCAGCCTGCCATGCGGGAAGGTGGAGAGCAGGTCGTGGGTCGGGGTGGACGCGCCTGCTACAGTCTTGGGCGCCCCGATCTGGCTGGATTGGAAGGCCAGCCTCCACCCAGCAGAGGAGCTCTCAACTCCAAGTACGTGAAAAAAGTTAGGCGGGGTGAGCTGCAACTTCTTTTAACTCCACACGCTCGAACTCAGGGCGCCTCCGCACTGGCTCTGGGGCTCGGCCAGGTGTGGGCTGCTGGGGCGGGAGAAGCGGGGCTCCAGGGTCGGCCTGGGGGCTCGGTCCGCGCGCACGGCGCCGGCTCTCGGGTCCCGCCCGGCCCGGGCCAGCCCCTTCCTCGCCGCCACTCGCCCGCCGGCCCCACCTCCCCGCCCGCGGCGCCCAGTGGGAAGCGGGGGCCGGCCCGGCCGCGCCCAGCGGCCGCCCTGATTTGCTGCGGCGCCCGGAGCCCCGGCCCCCGCGGGTGCCTTCCAGGAGCGCGGGCGGGAGGGGAGGGGAACGCGCTCGGCGCCCGAGGCGAGGTCGCACTCCTCCTCCGTCCCCGCGGCCGGCGCCGGGCCGCGCTCGAGCGCAGCGCGCAGGGGAGCGAGTCGCGGGGCGGCGGCGGCGAGGAGGAGGCCAGAAGGAACCGGAGGCGTCGAGGAGGCGGGGGCCAGCGAGCCGAGCGGGGTCCCGGTGCCCCGCGGACCGAGGTCGAGCCCTCCCGGCCGTGGGCGAGCGCGCCAGCCGACCCTCCCGGGGGCCGCGGCCACAAAGAGGACGGGCCGGCGGCGGCTCCCATGACTCCCTAAGTCGCGCCGGCCCCGCTGAGTCCGCTGCCCGGGCCGCGCCCCGCGCCCCGCGCCCCGCGCCCCGCGCCCGCCCCGCGCCCGCCCCGCGCGCCCCTCCGGCATGGACGTCCACACCCGCTGGAAAGCGCGCCGCCCGGGCGCCCCGCGGCTGTCCGCGCCGCTGCTGCTGCTGCTGCTGCTGGGGGCGCCGCCTCCGAGCCGCGCAGGTAAGGGCGCGGGGCGCCGGGGCTCTGCGGCCGGGGGCCGCCGGGCCGGCACGGCTGTCATCCCCGCGCGCCCGGCCTCTTCTGCGCCCGCACGACCTTCCCCGCTTGGCTGCGGAATGCGCGGCCCGAGACTCCGGATGCCATTAGCTGGGGGCCGCGGAGAGGGGGGCGCGCCGGCACCGCCCGCCCCCGCGCCAAACGGGCCCACCGCCGGGGCTGTCGGGGGACCCGAGGCTGGGGCTCCGTGTAGGATGCGCCGGAGGGGCTGTCCACCGGGCAGGCAGACTTTTGTCCCGAAACTTTACCTTCTGTGTCCCACATCGCAGGCGCGCAGCTCAACTTCCTTTCCTGAAAGCCGGGAAGGGTCGCCCCCTAGAGTCACAGCGGGTCAGTTCTGGCCGCGCCTCCTGGGAATGGGGGGACGCGAGGGTGGAGGGCGGGGGACGGGAATCCCAGAAACGGAGTCCCCCCATCCTCCGACTTCTCCTGGGAAGCAGGTTTCCTAGGGTTTGCCGCCCGAAGACGGGATGCTAGGCGCAAGGCGGGGAGATGTTGCCGGGTCTGGGCTGCCAGGGGTTTACATGGTGCGCGGACGGGACTTCTGCCAGGGGTCTGCCCTTAGAAGGAGCGTCTCCTGCGGGCGGCGACCAGCGGCCAGCACCCACAGGGCGCCTGCCTGGATGCCTGCCGCCCCCACTGCCTCCCACACACCGTCCTGATGTCCGCGGTGTTCCAAGCATCACTTCTGCGGCTGCCTATCCCGTGGGGTAGGTCTTCCAACACCTTAGTCCTCAGAGCTCGTGGCCCTCAAAGTGTCCCATCAGCTGATGGAAGAGGGACTCAGACCAGGCTCAGGGAAGGGACAGTGGCCCAGGGGACAGCTGGGCCAGCCAGGCCCCCCTCCCCCAGAGAAAGCACCACTTCAGAGCCCGCACTCTGCTCTGCTTTGCAATTTGAAGACATACAGGAAGAATCACTTCCACCTTCCACTTACCAATCAAGATATTCTGTCCCTTTTTGCTGGCACGTGAGTGCTGCTGGGCCAGACAGGGTGAACAGGAATCACGGTGTTCAGCTGGCCAGGGGCTGGGGAAGGCGTGGGGAGCCTGGCCTGTCTCTGGGGGTTTCAGATCTCAGCCCTGGACTGCTACCTGCGTTTCCTGGATCCTGAGCTCAGCTCACATGCTTTGGGTTTCTCCTGGGGTCACTGGAGGTGGGGGACAGCAGCGGCCTCCAGGGAGGTGGTGTGGAGCGGGCCGGGGGACGTGGCCAGGGCAGCCGTGTTGGGCATCTGCCAGAGACGAAGCCACATGACCCTGCCCTTGCTCCTCTGCTGGGCTTTCCCCCAGGAGGTCAGGCGGGAATCCTTCAGGGGAGTCCACACCCGCAGAGCTGGGGCTGGGGAGCACGCAGAGCATTTGTTCGTCTGGGTTTGGAGCGGGCTGTTCGCTGTCTCTGCTCCCTGCCTCCTCTTTCCTGTCCTGACTGAGGTGGGCACGGGGTCAACGCCTGGGCCATGGCTGTGGTCTTAGACATTTGGCTCCTGCTGAACAGACGTTGAGAGCCTGAAAAGCAGCCACCTCTCTGGGTGGGTTTCACAGACCTCCCTTCCCAGGGTGGGACCCTGTTGGAAGGCACCGTCAGTCCGCGGGAGCGGCTGTCCACAGAGATCCAGGGCGGGGGTGGGGGGGGGTGCAGCTCGTCTCTCCATTTTGAGATTCACCAGATGTTTTCTGAGCTCTCTCTGAACATGGCTCTTTTTCCTACCTTCTTCTTGGCCAAGTGTGTGAAGGCATGAAAAGTCAGATTGCGTTTGGGGCCGTTTAACATTGTAACGGGCAAGGGAGAGTAAGTGAAATGAAACATGACCCCAATATTTGGAAATTGAGGTCATCTCCTCGGCACGACATTGGTTGACACCGGTCACATGGTCGCTTTTGGCAATTATTTGGTCGAAAGAGTTGTCCAAGTTTTGTGGGACTTGACAGCCACCAAATGGTTAAATTTCCTCTGACTCAATCCAGTTGGCTGGAAAGACAGCCTTTTCCATCTTCTCCCCTCCCCCTCCTCCCCATAAAAGCACAGTCAGTGGGAGGGGTTCAGAAGGCAAGCTGGTTCCCCAAGCCTCCCTCTCCTCTGATGCAGGTTTCCATGGCCAGAGGGCTTGGAGCTGGGGTCTCTGCCACCCGGCAGTGGCCTCGGGCAGGAATCCTCTCCCTGGAGTAGAAGCACAAAGGCCCTTCTCCCCAGTGCTGCTCCGGGGCTGTTCCTGGGGTGCCGGCCAGAGCCTGCCCCAAGACCCCACCCTTCAGATATTTCTGGACTCTCACCGCGGCCACGCCCTTCGCTGAGCACTGCCCGCCTGCCCGCCCTGCCTTCTGGCTGTCTGGCCCTGTCTCCCATCCCTGCCTCCGCCCCAGGTCACAGATAGGGTTGGATGGCACAAAGGGGTGTGAGGAACAGACCCCCCCCCAATGGCCTCCCGCCCCTCACTTAGTAACAGTGAGCCCCCGAGGGTCGAGGATGAGTCAGGCACCCCAAGGCCTCGTCGCTGCGCCCTCACTGGGGCCCCGGCTGTGCCACGAGGAGCAGGGCGGGGCCCCCGGCCCCTGGGAGACCAGGGCGCGTGGTGACATTTGCAAGGAGGCCGCTGGCGCTGGCCTGGTGCACTGTAGGTCTGTGCCCACGTTGTCGTCCTGGACTCGCACCCTGGCCTGTGGGGCTGTGAGGGCGCTGGTGTTCGGAGAGGCCCGGGGCGGGGGGCTGAGGCCCGGACTCTGGGGCTGTCTGCTTTCTCTGCCTGGGGAGGCCTGGGGCTCACCGGGGCCGGGGGGGGGGGGGGGGGTGGGGGGGGGGGGGTCCCGTCTGGCCAGTTGAGTGTTTTGCTCTCTCCCTCCTTTCTCTCCCTCTTCCTCCTCCTGCCCCCTCCTCGCTCTTTACCCCAAGGCCATCGAGGGGCACTGTGGCCTGCAGGCCTGCAGCCTCCACTCCCCTTTCACCGGGCCCTTCACTCACCCGGGTGAGCTGCTGACTCCAGCAGCCCTTGCCTTGGCTCGGCCTGGCTGTGGGGAAGGCAGAGGTGACGGAGGGCCCACAGGCTGGGGGGAGGCCCACCTGTGGACGCTGGTCATTGCACTGTTTGTTTTTTTGGCTGAGCATCGTTGAAAACAGGGTGGAGGGTCAGCCCCCTTGGGGAGATCCGGGGTGGCTTCCTGGAGGAGGTGATGCTAACTGAATCTTTCCTTTCTTCTTCCCCTTCCTTTTGTTGCCAAGGGGCCTGCTTAGCAGGTGCCCGCCTCCCCCTCTGGCTGTTGTCTCATCTGTCCTCCTTGCTGGCAGGACCTTCCCAGCCCCACCGCTTTGCTATCCTCCTGGGGCTGCTCCCCTTGGCTGGAAAGTACCTCATTAACTCCGTTGGCAGGGCGCCCCCAGGGCTGCCTGCCCTGGGATGCTATGCCAGCAGGAGTGGCCGCTGTGAGAAGAGGGGGGTCTCAGAAGGGCTGCCTGCCCTGGGATGCTATGCCAGCAGGAGTGGCCGCTGTGAGAAGAGGGGGGTCTCAGAAAGGACAGGAGGGCAGCTGGGCCGTCCCTAACCCTCTCTGGGCCCCACACCGAGACTACCTGAGGGGTGCCGCCTGCCCTGGCCTGGGGGTCTTGGGCCCTCGTTGCGGGACAGTCCTTGGCTATCAGGTCACTGAGCCCAGGGCTGCGGGGAGAGTTCCTCTGCCTCTAAGGCCTCATCTGGGCGGAGGCCAGCCCTGTGCTCAGCTTTCTCCTCTGAGAAATGGGAGGACACAGCTTCCTTTCTCTGAGAGTAGTTGTGTAGACAGATCCGGGTGATCCCTGGAGTGTGGAGTGTGGGGGCGCCTTCTCTAATGGCCGAGGGTCTTTTGTGGCTGCTGTTTGGGGTGGAGATTTTGCGGAAGGAAGAAGCACAGTGTTGACCCTGCCCTCTCTAGCTGTGAGTATCCAGTGGGAGGCTCTGGGCCCGGTGAGACCCTTGGGGCTCTGCCATCCGCAAGTGGCTCGGCCCGGGCCCTCCCGCACCCTCTTCAGCCCCCCATGTGCTTGGGAGGGGGTCTGTTTCCCACGTCTGTCACTTCACAGGATGGCAGGAAGGTCGCCCTAGGCCACATATGTGAGAGGGCTTCACAAGCCCAGCAGAGGGCTGTGTACGTGTGTGTGTGCGTGTGTTTGTGCATGCATGTGTGTGCATGTGGTGTGTTTGGATGCGTGTGTCTGTGTGTGTGAGATGTGTGTGGGTGGGTGCATACACGTACGCAGGTGTGCAGGCCCGCATCCACGCACAGGTCGCTGTGTTTTCACGGTCTGCCCAGGCAAGGCCTGGTGTGTTTGAGGCGCCCGCGGCTAGGCCACATCCTCCCTGTGCCCCGTCCCTACTGGGGAGATTGGAGGCGGCTGGTGCCATGGAGCCCGCCGGGCAGCCACGAGGCTGCAGGTCTGGCCCAGGACAAGCTGGCCCAGCTGGGTCTGATCATCTGAGGACTCTTTTTTTGCTCACAGGAGGGCGATGTTAGATTATAGCTTCTGCTTTTCCCTCTGTTTATTTCTCCCCTGTAATCGACCCATCTGGCCAGCACTTGGCCAAATATGCCCTACACTTTCTGGCCCGGCTCCTGGGGATACATAGGTCCTGCAGGCAGAGCCTGTTTCGGCCTTTCTTGTGGGCGGAGCTGCCCTCCACACCCGTGGCGTGGAGGCCTGGTATGCGTGATGCCTAGGGGTGGGCCGCCTGCAGCTGGGTCAGCATCCTGCCCGCCCCCACAGGTTCCCATCTGAGGAAAGGGTGATGACGGTGGCTCCTGCGGGATTTTTAAAAAATGAGATATTACTTATTTTTGGCTGTGCTGGCCTTCGGGCTGTCTCTAGTTGCAGAGAGCGGGGGCTGGTCTCCAGTGCGACGCACAGGCTCCTCTTTGCGGTGGCGTCTCTCGGGCACCACGGGCTCTTGGCGCCCGGGCTCGGTAGTTGCGGCCCCCGGGCTCTAGAGCACGGGCCCAGTGGTTGTGGTGTGTGGGCTCCGTTGCTCCGGGGCATGTGGGACCCTCGCAGAGAGGGATCTCCCCTGTGTTCTTCGCCGCTGAGCCATTGGGGAAGCCCCTCCGCAGGATTCCTGGCGGGGTCGGCGCGTGGTGTATCCCCAGCACCGTTGTGATGGGCCCCCGGGTGGCAGGGGCAGCGGGTCTGGGGCGAGTTCCCGCGCCACTCGTGGCCGGCCTTGCGAGGCGCTCCCTCCATCTTGTGAATGAGAGAGCCCCCCTCCCCGCCACGAATTCACAGCTCTGTCTGCAGACGTTCGGCCTGGAGGTGGCGGAGGTCGTGGGCGGTCCGTGTCCAGCACACCGCTCCTTAGGCCACCCCACTTTACCGGCGGGGATTGGGGCCCAGTGGAACGGACCTGCCCACGTCCCAGTTCAAGGACTCTGGCTCCTGAGACGTGACCATGGATGATGGCTGGTGGTCTGCCAGGGCATCTGGATGGGGTTGGGGGGAGGCGGGGCGGGGCCTTGCTAACGTAGCCGCCGTTCGTGGAAGGAGAGGGTGGATGAATGCTCCACTGGGTGTGTGGGGATTCGTGGTGGGGTGGTGGTGGGGTTGCTCTGTGTGATACCTGTCATACTGTCTGAGCCGTCATCCCATCAGCTTCGATTCACTCTGTAATTTTTCTGGCAGATTCCCAACCTACATCATAACCCACAGTCGGAGTAAATGTCTCCACTCTTGGGTGACTCAGGCCTAAGAAATGGAACCACAGTCTGACCCAATTTGTCCATGTTTCATTACACAGAGCCCCAGGGGCCGATTTCTTGTGACGTCTCTGTACGTGAAATGGGGGTAAATGGGGGGGGGGGGCGGGTGGATTCTTTTATTTTCTGTTTCCTAGGCCTGTATTCTTTCAGACGAAATTCAGTCTTCTGTCCTGTTCTTTCCTGCCAGCACCTTGGCAACAGGGACTTTATTAGCCTCTTTAGTTTTTTTTTAAATAAATGTACGAAATGACATCAGAATGCGTGTATGTAACTGGAGTGATTTAACTGTGAAAACTGTTGCATTAAAAGCAACTGTCTTCCGCTCTGCCTGCGGGGCAACCAGAGGGCGGGGGCGAGGCCCTTTCTGTGTTAGTGCAGATGGGGCACAGGAAGGCTGGTCTGGTGTGGAAGACTCAGGCGGGACAGTGGCTCTGCCTGAAGCGCTTGCAGACCTCAAATGCGAGCCAGACCAGTGCTGGGCACCGGGAGCAGGTGCACAGGTGAGTGGGAGGTGAGTCTCAGCCCTGCAGGAGCATCCGGTGCAGTGAGGGAATCAGACCTGCGAACAGGCGGCAGTGTCCAGCCAAGTGCAAAGTGGGAGGCAGTGAAACATCCAGCAGCTAGCGAAATGATGCCACCAGCCAATCAGACGGAGGCACTCGCCAGCCCCGGGGCTCTGGCCAATCAGAGGGCGGTAGCTGACAGCCCCTGTGGCTCTGGCCAATCAGAGGGAAGCACCCGCCAGCCTCTGGGCCACTGGCCAATCAGAAGGCTGTATCTGACAGCCCCTAAGTCAGCAGAAATCTAGGGAAGGTATCTGCCAATGGGCCACTGGCCAATCAGAGGGTGGTACCAGACAGCCTGTGGGGCTGTGGCCAATCAGAGGCCAGCTTGCTTTGCCAGGGCCTATGGCTTTTGGAGCCTCACCCTGCTGTGAGTTTGAATGGAGGTGTCCCTCAGAAGGGCTTTCTCCTTTGGTTCAGTGGTAAGGACCCCGCCTGCAACGCAGGAGCCATAGGAAACACGCGTTCAGTCCCTGGGTCGGGAAGGTTCTCTGGAGGAGGGCATGGCAACCCACTCTGGTGCCCTTGTCTGGAGAATCCCATGGATAGAGGAGCCTGGTGGGCTGCAGTTCATGGGGTCGGAAGAGCTGGACACGACTGAAGCAGCTTAGCATGCACACCGCTAGCGGCAGTGTCCGTGTGCTTCCGAGAGAGGCCCATGGCCTTCAACTGTGGGCAGCTTCTGCACCTCGGCCTCAACGCTTCCTTCTTCATTTTTGATGCATGAAACTAGGAGTGCTTGTAGTCTCGTCTTGCTCCTTGTCAAGGGCGTCTTTGAGGGTAGGAGAAGCTGTGCGCCCATACAACTGGGGCCCTGGCCCGTGGTGGGCAGCTAGGGGACCCTGTTATGTGGCAGCTGAGGAGAAAGCTGGCTGGGGACTGGGGTCCGAGCCCTGCCCAAGCAGAGGAGGAAAGATGGGCCTGTCCATCACCAACTCCCGGAGTTTACTCAAACTCATGTCCTTTGAGTCAGTGATGCCATCCAACCATCTCATCTTCTGTCATCCCCTTCTCCTCCTGCCCTCAATCTTTCCCAGCATCAGGGTCTTTTCAAATGAGTCAGCTGTTCACATCAGGTGGCCAAAATATTGGAGTTTCAGCTTCAACATCAGTCCTTCCAATGAACACCCAGGACTGATCTCCTTTAGGATGGACTGGTTTGCTCTCCTTGCAGTCCAAGGGACTCTCAAGAGTCTTCTCCAACACCACAGTTCAGAAGCATCGATTCTTCTGTGCTCCACTTTCTTTATAGTCCAACTTTCAGTGTTATTTAAGTTCATGGTTTTAGTCGGAAAGCACAGCTTGGGCAACAGCTACGTGTCAGTGGACCCTGGCACCCTGAGGAGCATCCAGGGGTGCTTTGTGGTGGGCCCGGCGCTCGGGATGGGCTGGGGTGAGGCTGTGAGGCTCACACCTGGGCAGGGGACGTAGGAGAGCGGCCGGTGTTCAGGACCTCCTCCCTCATCTGAGATAGAGGCCTGCAGGTGTCAGCACAGATGCTGGGGGCACGTCAGGGGGGCTGCCAGGTGGGAGAGAGGAAGAGACAAGTCCTCCCCGCGCTGCGTGCCCTCCCCGCTTTCTAGAAGGAGCAGTGATGTTTTGCTTTCTTCCCTGCCAGGAGGTGAGTGCTCCTTTCTAAGAGAAGGCTCTTTCATTCTGCGAGAAAGGAGGCCAGGGCGGCTGGGCGGTGGGGGAGTCCGCCCGGGCAAAGGGGCTGACTGGGGCTTGCCTCTAGGGGTGCTGTTGTTATTGTTGTTGTTTTTCGGGGACAGATCAAACACAGCGCAACAGACCCTCAGGTCCTTGTGGATTTGATGAGGGTCAGCCCAAGGCCACTCTCACATGGTCCAGCCCCCCTCCCACTCCCCCAGCACCCTGTCACCCCCTTCAGCACTCGCCCTCACTCCCCTCCACCTGTCTGATCTGAGGCTCATCCCTGATGTCAGGTCTCAGGCGGCTGTTCCTCTGTGTTTACTGCACATCAAGCGTGTGCACTGCCGTCTCAGTAGGGGAGGGACACCAAGAAGGAGCTCAGCCAGGTCCAGTGAGAAGGAGGGTGGGCCACTGCCAGCCCCAAGATCTCAGTGCCCTGGTGAGCCGAGAGGGCAGGGCCCTTGCTTCCTACCTGTCCCCGTGTGTCTGGGCTCGGCACAGATGCTGAGGCACCTAGAAATACTTCTCTAAGTCTCAGTCCCTCCATCTGTGAAATGGGTATAAACTAAAGATACCTGTCCCAGAGGTCTGCTGGGAGGACCAAAGGCTCTTGTCATTTGTGTTGCCATGTGTTAAAGCCCCGACATCTGTATTTGGAGCCCCCAGATTGTCCCAGTGGAGGGCTGGGCCCCAAACTCACCTTTGCTGGCATGTTTTTAGAGGGTGGAGTCCTCCAGGTCTGGGGCCCTGGCCCGGGGTTGTCTGGGAACAAGAGAGTCTGGCGAGCAGATCCGGTTTCCTACCAGGAGGGCTTTGATGGGGACCCTTCGAGACCAGAGCTTCAGCCACTGCAGGCCCTGCCTCTCAAATCTGGGATCCATGGGTCCGGGGTGGAGCTGGGGCCTGCCCCTAGGAATCTGAGGCCAGTGACCAGCTGAGGGCACTTTAGGAAACACTGGGCATTCTGGACGGGAGGTCTGAACCTTCTTCCGACCTCCCTCCCCTCCACTGTGTGGGGCCAGCCTCCATGGCCAGCTCCCAGTCAGTCATGCCTGCGACTTTCAGAAGGAGAGTTAGGGGATGAAGCCCAAAGCAGTGATGCATCAGCGCACGGAGACTGGGACCCTGGCTTCGGAGGCCAAGAGCAGGGTTTGGACTCCCAGCCGTGTGACCTCTAATGCGTTAACCTCCTGGTCCGGCGTGGCTCATCTCCACACCTGAAGATGAAAGGTGGAAGGTGGCCTGCGTGTGGACATGGGGCCCTGGTTGGGGTGTCCTGCACCCCACCTTCAGTGCAAGGGAGCAGACGCTAGAATCACACTGGGAACAGTAACCGTCACTGTTACCTACGCCATGCAGTCATTACTGTTCAACATTAGTAACGGTTATTCTGTATCGCTGTTGCTCTTTTGTATTGTTATCGTATCTGGCGGAGCAGGGAGGCAGTAACTTGTATAAAGTTTCTATGCTGCTGCTACTGCTAAATCGCCTCAGTCGTGTCCGACTCTGTGTGACCCCATAGACAGCAGCCCACCAGGCTCCGCTGTCCCTGGGATTCTCCAGGCAAGAACACTGGAGTGGGTTGCCATTTCCTTCTCCAATGCATGAAAGTGAAAAGTGAAAGGGAAGTCTCTCAGTCGTGTCCGAATTCGCTACCCCATGGACTGCAGCCTTTCCAGGCAAGAGTACTGGAGTGGGGTGCCATTGCCTTCTCCGAAAGTTTCTATAAGGTGCTGGCAAGTAGGAATAGGGCAATCACTTCCGGTTTTGCCTAAAGCTGGGCCTCAGAGGAGGCTGAACAGTCAGTGCAAAGGACCCAGCTAGAGCCTGAGGGGGCGAGTCAGCAAGGGGTAGGGAGTGCTATACTTGGCGGGGGCGCCATGGAATCTTCCTCCTCATTTAATGTGGGAGCTGTTTCAGGCTTGCTTTTTCACCCCAGGAGTGCGAGGCCCTGATGGTGGGCAGGCCCAGCCCCCAGGAAGGAGTTGGATGTTTTACTGGGAGGGCTCACGGAGTCAGTGGTCTGTCTGGCCTCCCGCCTTCAGTCCTAGAGGACGAGGCGGTCTCCAGGGTCACAGGCTGCTGAGAGCAGAGGGGCAGGGGACCAGACCCCAGCGTGCGGCCGTCACCCATTGGTGGGCTCTGCCTGGTGTCCTGAGGCTGGAGGAACTGGGTGGTCTTAGGGCTCCACCATCCAAGGAGGGCGTCTGAGCCTCACGGGATTGTTCTGAGACTCCGGGGCTGGAGGGGAGCTCAGGTCTCCTGTCTCAGGGGTCCTCTGTCTAGGACGGGTGTGATGACCATTGTTTGCCGGTCACCCCTGTCGGGGATCTCACCTGGTGCAGGCAGGCAGCACCTGGAGGGAACTTGCCGGAACCCGGCCTCCAGAGCCCCAGGGTTTTAACCTTGATATCCCTAAACTTGGGGCTTCTGAACGTCTTCAAGCTTCCTGTTTGCAGAACCGAAGGAAAGCTGCTGCCACTGGGAATGCTCTGTCTTCTTCCCTTTTCACGCCTTGGTGTCCCCGGCTGGGAGGGCGCCTGTCCTCCGACACCCTGCATCGCCTGCCTGGGGCCTCTGCACGGACAGGCTCCCACCTCCCCTCCTGGAGAGGGCCTGTCTGATTACGAACAGCTGCCTGGCCGTGAGCAGGATTTGCAAACACGGGGGAGGGCTGTTGTCGAGGGCTGGGCGGCTCGGGTTGGGGGGGTTTCTGCTCCCTGCCTCCCTGCCTCCCTGCCTCCCTCCCTCTCTCTCTACCTTACTCTAAGGGCTTTCATACATTGTTTTATCCTGACGACATCTTTTCTAGGCAAGAGGTAGCCCCATTTTACAGGCAAGAAAACTGAGACTCCCAGAAGCCCCACAGCTAGTGAGTGGCAGAGCCTTTAAAACAGCACTTGTGTTGTGGAAACTGAGTTTCACCCAGCCTCCCGGGGACAAGGCCTTCCAAGAGTAGACATCACTGTGAGGTGAGGTTTCAGCCCCATCTTTTTCCCTGGGGCCTTCATCCCGGCACAGAGGGGTAGGGCGGCTGCTGAAAGCTGGTGGCCGCCCCCAGCCTGTCCTCTGGGGCCCAGGCTGGAGGTGGGCGCCTGCGCAGAGTCAGGAGGAAGCGGTGCGTGTTCGGCTGCCCTTCCAAAGCCCCTGAGTCCCAGGCCCCTCCGGATCCTCCTCCTGCTGCTCGAGTCAGGTGAAGCTGGGGCAGCCCAGCCTTTAGCTGTTTGTGTTTGGGGATAAGCTGTCCTGGCTGAGTCATTTTTTCCGTTTTAGCGGGAAGGAAGGAGCGATAGGGGAGGATTGTAGCCAGGTGGGTCCTGCCTGTTTGACATCGGTTCACACACGACTGGAGAGACACTCGGGGCTCGTGCCAGGGAGCCAAACATTGCCAGCGACGAGGGTGGGGCGCGCGCCAGCCCCCCCCCCAACTCTGAGGGCCAGGTGCAGGCCGAGCAGCCCCTCAGATGTTCCCAGAGTAGAGCTGGGGCAGCAGAGCCACCACCTCTTCCGGGTCAGAGAAGCTGGGCCGGGGAAGAATCCACATCTTTAAACTATCAGCATTTCAAAAAAAGAAAAATAAAAAACCCTGAGAGAGCAGCAGTGCCCAGGGGCCTGGTTTCTGAACCCGCCCTTTGTCGCAGGAGGTCAGTGGGCTTGCCAAGGGCCAGGCTCAAGAGCTCTGCTCCTGCTTTTCCCTTGGGGGGGTCATGAGTCCTAGAGAGTTGTCAGAGTCCTCCAGAAAGTTTGCTCGTTGGGTGGCCCACCTACCCCACTGACCGGGCCAGGCAGATGCCACTGGGAAAAGTTAGGGAGTTTTAGCTCCTTTGAAACCAAGGGAACAGAGCATATCCCACGCACGTGGTCCCAGGCATTTCCAGCTGGAGCTCCGGTCGGTGGGCAGCAGTCACTGCGGACAGTGGGTGGATGAAGCCCGAGTCCGTTGTCACAGCGTCCAAGCCTCACGTTTCAGGCCCAGGTGGAGGCACGCTCACCTCGAGGCCGAAGGAGGCATGCGGCCCGGCTCTAGCTGCCAGAAACCCCTGGCATGGCCGGGGGACTAGGACTCCCGTGGTCCTGAGCTGCGACCTCCAAAACGTCCTTTCTTCATGTGCGAAATAGAGCTGAGCGTGTGTTCCTCTTAGATCTGGGTGAGACTTTAGGAGGTGCAGTTTGGATCTCCATGCACACAGGGTCTCTCTGGACCTGTCACTTCCCACCGTGCCCACAGCGTGCGAGGAGGCGTCAAGGAAGAGCTGTGGGATAGAGCCAGAGGTGCCCCTGGTGAGTGTGGAGGGTCTTGGCTGACATACTTAGAACTGGCTTGATGGAACAGGGTGGGCTTGAGGGGCTCAGTAATGAATCCACCTGCTAGGACAGGAGATGCAGGTTCAGTCCCTTGGAAAGATCCCCTGGAGAAGGAAATGGCAACCCAGTTTGGTATCCTCACCTGGAAAATCCCATGGACAGAAGAGCGTGGGGTCGCAAGAGATACCACTCAGTGACTAAAGAGCAGAACTCCCTGAAGCTAACAGGGATGAATGATTTTCCGTCCTCGTGAAGGTGTGGGGCCTGAGCTGTTCTGGGAGAGGTTGCGGGCCCCTCACTGTCTGGGGGAGGTGGGCATTCTGGCTTGATGCCCCTGCAGAGGCCAGAGGAGAGAAGAGGAGGGGGGTCTGCCGGGGTCCCTCTGGAGTCTGGTCTGGCGGTCGTGGACGAGCAGCCCAGGGGGGGTGCCGGCTGGAGTCTGAGGCTCAGGGCTGTGCGGATGGTCCACGCTGACGCTGCTTTCACCTCCACAGAGCAGTCGGAACCGCCCAGACAGACCTCCCAGGGGATCCCCAAGCCCGTGACCCGTTTGCAGAGGGTGTGTGTGTGCGTGTGTGCACTTGTGTGTGTGTGTGCATGCGTGTGTGCACTTGTGTGTGCGTGCACGCGTGTGTGCGTGCTGTGCTGCACGTTTCTCTCTGGCGCCTCGCGGCTCTCTCTCACGTTGCGGGGCGGATTCTTCCTTCAGCTCTCCGACAGCGCCAGGCAGCGGCGGGGGTGCTGTCACCGGGCCAGGCGGGCAGGTCCGGGTACCGCTGGCTGCCCCCGCTCCCCAGGGGCGAGGGCCTCGGAAGCCTGGCTGGGGGCTTCCGGGGCTCAGGGCCCCCGCCGCGTCCTGTCCCCGGCCTTGCGGCCGGCCTGGGTGGAGGGAGATGGCTTGTGAGGCGCGCTCGCTTGGGCCGCGCGGAGTCCCGCTGGTGTTGGTCCCGTCTGCTGCCCGAGGGCACGTACCCTGGAGCGTGTGCCCTGGGCCGCCCTGAGGCGGGAGGCAGGAAGCGCCCCCGAAGCGCCGCTTCTGAATGGAACCCGCCGCTGTCTTGCAGGGCTTCTCGGGGGTGGTTGAAGAGATTGCCTTCCTAAACCCAGTTCAGCATCTGCTGGGCACCGACTGCCTGCCGCTTCTGCGCTGGGGCCGTCGGGGGCATCCCCGTGGGAAGGGCTCGCCTGGCCCTGGGGGGCGGTGCAGGCCGGGCGGGGGCTGACCTAACACAGGCGGGCCCTGAGGCCTGGGGCGGGGGGGGTCCTGGAGTCGGACCGGCTTCCCCGTCCGCACGTGTCCCTTTCCTGGTGCTGCCCGGCTCACTGTGACACCTTGTGGGAGAATGAGCTGTGCCCTTGGAGTGCGGGACCCTGCGGGTCAGAGGGTAGGCAGAGCCCGTGGGGACGGCCTCGGGGGTCCGAGGCCCCCAACTGCCCGGCTGGGCCCCTCTCCCTGAGGGTTGTCCCCGCTTCTCTTCCCTCTCTCTCTAGTTTTACTTGCGCACACCATTTTCCAGCTAACGATGATGCATGTCCATTATAGGCGTTTTGGAAAATGAGAAAAAATATAAAGAAGTAGAAATCCCCCACAACTCCCAGACTGGAGCCCCACTGAGTCTGAGTGCAGAGGAAAGAGGAACGGAAGGAGGCAGCTCACCGCGCTGATCTGGAAATCCTAGGGCACAGTCAGCCCTGGCCCGGGGCCGTGTCCCCGCCAGACCCGCTCCCTAAGAGGAAGGCCTCGCCCAGCGCAGCTGGTCTGGGCTTTTTCATTTTGCTTGATCAGGAGGGCATGCTGTTCACATCCGTGATGGCCCTGATTTTCTTGACGAGTCTCCCAGTGTTGGACGTCGGGTCTTGTCTCAGGTCTCTGATGTCTGCGCATCAGTGGAGCACGCTGACTTGGGCTTTCCCTAGTTCTTCCCTCCGTGGGTGCTCAGCCCTCCCCTCTGGGGCCCACCTGGGGGAGAGGGTGTCCCGGGGGTCTGGGTGAGCCACAGGACTCCTTTCTGTGTGGGACGAGAAGGGGGCACGTAGCCATTGCTCTGCTGTTTTTAAGGCCTGGCAGCTGCGGAAATTTACACTTTGATAAAGGTAGCATTTCATGTTGGCTAGGAAAAGAAGGCTTAGTCATTGGATTGGGCTGGGATAAGGAGCAAGCCTCTGGGAAAAAGAACTTGAACCCAACTCGGTCTCACACCAAAACGCATTCCAGATGGCCCAATGATGTGACCTCGAAAAATGAAACCATAAAGCTACGAGAAGAAAATACAGGAAAGTGAGGCTCATGGTCTCAGATGAGAACTCAAGCCTCCCTCAGTAGGACATAAATCCTAGAAGTTATAAAAAGAGAAGCTGACTCCATAAAAAGTCAATATCTTCTCTCTGGTCAACTCCCCACCCCCGCTCCAAACAACCCATCACTGTGAGAAAGCAATATGAAAATATGCATATCAGAGAAAAAGCATTGATATTCTAATAGTCAAAGAACTCCTACAGATCAATAAGAAAGGACCAGGAGCCAAACCAAACCAAAAGACTAAAAATAATAATGGACAAAAGATATAATTACTTCTTGAAAAGAAAATACTGGTAGCTCTTAAGCATGTGGGGAGGTGTTTGACTTTACTCACAGGAAGGGGATGCAGGTGAAGGCCGGGGAGACCCAGCTTCTCAGCCGGCCAGGTGGACGAAGAATGCGTGCCAAGAGCAGGCGCTGCTGGCTCCGGTGAGGGAGCGGGTGCCCGTGGGCGGTCCTTCTAGGAAAGGCTTTGCAGTCTTTGTGCTGTCTCTTCAGTCCTGCCCGACTCTTTGCGGCCCCGCGGACGGTAGCCCACCAGGCTCCTCTGTCCATGGTCCAGGCAAGAATATGGGCAAGGGCTGCCATGCCCTTGTCCAGGGGGTCTTCCCGACCCAGGGATCGCACCACGTCTGGTTATGCAGGGGGGCTCCTTGCCCCTGGGGCCACCTGGGAGGCCTTGCAGTGTCTGCAGAGACACTGGAACGCACGCGCTGTGCGCCCTGGCAGCGCTGCTTCTCGGAACGTCTCCTGTGGACACAGGCAGCCGTGTGTGCAGACTCGTCTGTTGCAGATGCAGCAGGCCTGCGTGCTTCTGCAGGTGAGGGCGGGACCACCAGACGCCCGTCAGGAGGGCCATTTGAGCCGTCAGGTAAGCCACTGAGCGGCTCCCTGGGAGGGCCCCTTCCAGCTGCAGGGGTCTCCGTGTTTTTGTACTTCCTGAAATGGATCAGTCTCCAACATTGGAAAGGAAAGAAAGCTCCTCTTAGAATGACTCCGTCTCTAGTGAGGACCCACAGAAAGCTACACTCGCGTATTCGTAGACAAGGAAGGAGGCACAAACGCAGGGACCCGTGGTTTTCTCTGGAAGGGACAGCTGGGTGCACAGACGTGCAGTTCTCTCTGGCATCTTTTGAATTGGCTGAATGTGTTGCTCAGACAGGTGGGCGGGTTGGAAGGTGGGCAGGTGTGTAGGGAATAGAGATTCGGGATGGAAGCGTGGGCTGGCTGTCCTGGGAGCTGCGTGGCTTCTTGCTGGTGGGCACACACTTTCGGCTGGAACGACTCTGTCAATTATAAAAGCCGATGGTCCAAAACAGAAGAAGAAGACCAGTGCAGGAGGAAACTGACTACACTGATCACGTGTCATTCAACAACTGCGGGCGAGCACAGGAGAGCCACGGGCGAGTGGGCGAGCACGGGAGAGCCACGGGTGAGTGGGAGAGCACGGGAGAGCCACGGGTGAGCACGGGAGAGCTGCAGGCGAGCACGGGAGAGCCGCGGGCGTGGCTGCTGTTCTCTGGGGCAGCTTCTGTGCTGAGTGGCTGGGTAGCACACGGTGGGCGTGCCCCGAGACCTCCGACCCCACGAGCACCATCCGGGCCCCATGACCACCCGTGACCCTGCATCTTGGCCCCATGCTCCCTCGCCTGCCATCATGGGGCTCGTTCCTTTCCACGGTTCCGAGTCACAGGGTCCTTCCAGTCTCCTCTACTGGCTGAGAGGCGCCTTCCTGCCCAGAAAGCCAGCTCAGAGGAGAGACTCAAGGGTCCCACGCCTGGAGGACCTCGGGTGTGGACAGTCAGGGAGGGGGCTTTGTGGGTCACGGGACAATGGAGACTTCTTTCCCTGAGGCCCCTGCGGGGATGAGGACTTTCCCAGCTTCGGTCGCTGTTATTCCCACCAGACTGCTGCTCTGTCCTGTCGGAGCAGAGCTGGGGGCTGGGGAGGAGGGGAGGAGCTGAGACCCCTTTGTCCACCCGTTCATCTGATGGAGTTATGGGTGTGCCAGGCGAATTGGGTTGATCATGACCCCCATGCTGGAAACTAAAGGCTGGACAGGCTCCCTGCCCTCAACTTCCATGTCCTGGTAGGATTCTACAGCCTTAGAGTGGAGATGAGTCTGTTTGGTTGAATCGTGTGAAATTACCATTTTGTGGGCCAAAATAATCAGAGGGTCGCCTCACGTAGTTCAGCCTCATTCTGTAAGAGTGGGCAGTGGAGGACCACCCATCCAGCAGGGAGGCTGGGGAAGTCCTTCCCAGAGGCAGCAGTGCCTGCGCTGAGGTCTGCATGGTGAAAGGGAGTCAGCAGGCGTGCAGGGCGGGTGAACAGGAGTCCAAATGCAGGGAACTAAATGTGCAGAGGCTTGGACACTGTGTGGTCTCGGGCTCTGAATGCAGGGTTTAGGTTGGCTAGAGCACGGTGTGAGTGAGATGGTGGCAGAGGCTGGGGCTTTATCAGAGATGAGACTTTGGGTACCAAAATTCAGTTTAAACTCATGAAGGTCTTTATCCACCATCCATCATCCATCCATCCATCCATCCATCCATCCAATAAGACACACATATCACATTGGACTTTACCTCTGGCCCAGAAGGCAGAGTGAGGCCACCGAGGTGGGCAGACCGTCAAGTAAAGGGATGATATCTAAAATCTCTGAGAAGTTAATCAACTGAGTCTTCAAGACGATGACCTTCCTTCTTTTGCTCACTCACTCATTCTCCATTTATCCTTTTAACCATTTGCAAAGTCACATTTCATCCTTCCTTTCTGTCATCTCTCCATGAAGCATCTACCCTTCTATCCCTTCCCATCTGTCGATCCATCCATCCATCCATCTGTCCAACTATCCATCCATCCATCCATCCAACCATCCGTCCAACTATCTATCCATCCATCCATCCAACTATCCATGTATCCATCCAACCATCCATCCGTCCATCCATCCATCCAACTATCCATGTATCCATCCAACCATCCATCCAACTATCCATCCATCCATCCAACCATCCGTCCAACTATCTATCCATCCATCCATCCAACTATCCATGTATCCATCCAACCATCCATCCGTCCATCCATCCATCCAACTATCCATGTATCCATCCAACCATCCATCCAACTATCCATCCATCCATCCAACCATCCGTCCAACTATCTATCCATCCATCCATCCAACTATCCATGTATCCATCCAACCATCCATCCGTCCATCCATCCATCCAACTATCCATGTATCCATCCAACCATCCATCCAACTATCCATCCATCCATCCAACCATCCGTCCAACTATCTATCCATCCATCCATCCAACTATCCATGTATCCATCCAACCATCCATCCGTCCATCCATCCATCCAACTATCCATGTATCCATCCAACCATCCATCCAACTATCCATCCATCCATCCAACCATCCGTCCAACTATCTATCCATCCATCCATCCAACTATCCATGTATCCATCCAACCATCCATCCGTCCATCCATCCATCCAACTATCCATGTATCCATCCAACCATCCATCCAACTATCCATCCATCCATCCAACCATCCGTCCAACTATCTATCCATCCATCCATCCAACTATCCATGTATCCATCCAACCATCCATCCGTCCATCCATCCATCCAACTATCCATGTATCCATCCAACCATCCATCCAACTATCCATCCATCCATCCAACCATCCGTCCAACTATCTATCCATCCATCCATCCAACTATCCATGTATCCATCCAACCATCCATCCGTCCATCCATCCATCCAACTATCCATGTATCCATCCAACCATCCATCCAACTATCCATCCATCCATCCAACCATCCGTCCAACTATCTATCCATCCATCCATCCAACTATCCATGTATCCATCCAACCATCCATCCGTCCATCCATCCATCCAACTATCCATGTATCCATCCAACCATCCATCCAACTATCCATCCATCCATCCAACCATCCGTCCAACTATCTATCCATCCATCCATCCAACTATCCATGTATCCATCCAACCATCCATCC
>SJYG01000155.1:2571854-2599269 GCA_006410535.1 Litocranius walleri | reverse complement strand
TATAGGAGAAAAACTATTAAAAATTCCAACATTTGGAGGCTGAACAACACCCTTCTGAATAATCAACAAATCACAGAAGAAATCAAAAAAGAAATCAAAATATGCATCGAAACGAATGAAAATGAAAACACAACTACACAAAACCAGTGGGACACTATAAAAGCAGTGCTAAGAGGGAGGAAAGTTCATAGCAATACAGGCATACCTCAAGAAACAAGAAAAAAGTCAAATAAATAACCTAACTCTACACCTAAAGTAACTAGAAGAGGAAGAAATAGAGAACCCCAGAGTTAGTAGAAGGAAAGAAATCTTAAAAATTAAGGCAGAAATAAATGCAAAAGAAACAAAAGAGACCATAGCAAAAATCAACAAAGCAAAAAGCTGGTTCTTTGAAAGGATAAATAAAATTGACAAACCATTAGTCAGACTCATCAAGAAACAAAGAGAAAAAAATCAAATCAATAAAATTAGAAATGAAAATGGAGACATCACTTAGAGATGTTATACAAGAAAAGAAGAATTGGATAGATATACCATTCTCATGGACAAAACACTTACTGTTAAGATACCGTTTTCCCCTGTAATTGATTCAGAGTTAGTGCAATGCCGATTAAAATCCCAGCTGGCCTTTTTAAAATGGATGTTGACAAAATGATTCTGCAGTTTATATGGAAATGCAAAGAACCTCAAATAACCCCGACAATCTTGAAAAAGAAGAATAAGGGAGGACTCAAGCTATGCGGTTTTAGGAACTTGCATCCATTGTTGGTGGGAACAGAAATTGAGGCAGCCACTTTGGGAAGCAGTGTGGCAGGCTTCGGTAAAGTCAGTCCTACCCTTGCCAGAGGACCCAGCAATTCCACTCCTAGACGCTTACCCAAGAGAGATGGGAGCACACGTCTGCGTGGAGACACGTGTGTGAAGCTTCAGATGCCATCCATCATGCCCAGCTGCGGGTAGCCCGCGTGCCCCCACTGCAGATGGCTAGACGAGCCGTGGTGCAGCCATGCCGCGGGATACCGCCGAGCAGCGAGGCAGGAGCACATGCGCCAAGCGCCGGAGAGGAGGCAAAGCTACAGAAACAAGAAGGAAAGCGGTGCTTGCTGGAGACCAGTGGGGAGAAGAAAGGTGCACGTTGTGACAAGCATCAGTCCTGTGGTGACCTCCGCAGGAGGATACAGCACATCGCCAGCACCGCAGAGAGCGCCCGTGCCCCTCTCCCCTCCCCGGCCGTGCGAGCATCCCACTTCCGTTCCTGTTAGCCTCTCTCCCTCTCTATTGCCTGCTGTTGTGTGGTTACTAGTCCCACATAACAGCCACCCCAAACCTCGTGTCTATAGATGAAAGCCCTCTTTTGCTTTGTAACCGTAGTTTGCTTGTGGGTCTGCGCCTGGGCCGTGGCCTGGCGGGGAGGGTTTGTCTGCTCCTGTGACATCAGGCTGATGTCTCGGCTGGGGCTAGAGGGCCCGTTTCCAAGGTGATTTTCCTGCGCGGCTGGCAAGTCGGTCCTGGTTGTTGGCTGGGAGCTTGGCTGGGGCTGTTGGCCAGGGGTGTGGCCTTCTTTTCCCATGAGACCCTCCGAGAAGCTGCTTGGGCTTCCTGACAGCGTGGCATCTGGTTCTAAAGAAGAGGATTCCAGACACAGGATGTAGAGCCCGCCGGTTTATGAAGCCTGGATCTGCCCGCCAGCACGGGTAACTTCACCGCGTTTTTTGGGTACTGTGGTCATGGAGCCCCCCTTGATTAAAAGAAGGGGGCGTGGATGCCACCTCTCCATGGAGACTTGTGCTAAAGAATCTGTTGCCATACCTAGAGCTCATGTTTGTTTCTTTGTTGTTGCTATTGTTAATAAATGATGTGCCTTTTAGGTGGATATATACCTACCACATTTTTTGGGAGGAGAGGTACACAGAGGTGAGACGAGCCTCCCGTCTGCCCTTCTTCCAGTCCTCACCTCCCTCCCAGGTGTACCCCCTTGGCCGTTTGACTGGTGGTGTTCTGGGCATTTTGGGGGCTTGTTTACCTGGCATGCTTTCAGGCTAGACAGACATCTCTTCTCTTCATGCCATGCCTCAGCCGTCTTTCTGTGTTGGACCATCCAGATTACCCCCTTCTGCAGCCTCTGCGGAGCATTGCACAGATGAGCGGTGTTCATTCAACCAGCTCCTGACTGATGGGCATTCGCCTTATTTCCAGGTCTCTTACAAGCGGCCCTGCCGTGGACATCCTTGCACGCATACAGGCCTTTGTGCAGGATTTACCCCCAAAGCAGGGATGCCAGGTCCATCCTTGTGCACATCTTAATTGGAATGCCTTCTCCCAAAAAGGTCTCTCTCCCACTGGGGTTTCCTTTGAGTCCCCAGAAGGCATGTTTCCTTTGCACATTGGGTGGTTTCGTTCAGTGGCTGGTTGGCTGGTTGTTCTTCATTCACCATCCTGAATGTCTGCCCTGGGATGAACTCTCCTCCCCTGTGACGAAGGCTCAGTTCAGTTTAGTCATCAAGGTGATTTTCCTGCGCGGCTGGCAAGTCGGTCCTGGTTGTTGGCTGGGAGCTTGGCTGGGGCTGTTGGCCAGGGGTGTGGCCTTCTTTTCCCATGAGACCCTCCGAGAAGCTGCTTGGGCTTCCTGACAGCGTGGCATCTGGTTCTAAAGAAGAGGATTCCAGACACAGGATGTAGAGCCCGCCGGTTTATGAAGCCTGGATCTGCCCGCCAGCACGGGTAACTTCACCGCGTTTTTTGGGTACTGTGGTCATGGAGCCCCCCTTGATTAAAAGAAGGGGGCGTGGATGCCACCTCTCCATGGAGACTTGTGCTAAAGAATCTGTTGCCATACCTAGAGCTCATGTTTGTTTCTTTGTTGTTGCTATTGTTAATAAATGATGTGCCTTTTAGGTGGATATATACCTACCACATTTTTTGGGAGGAGAGGTACACAGAGGTGAGACGAGCCTCCCGTCTGCCCTTCTTCCAGTCCTCACCTCCCTCCCAGGTGTACCCCCTTGGCCGTTTGACTGGTGGTGTTCTGGGCATTTTGGGGGCTTGTTTACCTGGCATGCTTTCAGGCTAGACAGACATCTCTTCTCTTCATGCCATGCCTCAGCCGTCTTTCTGTGTTGGACCATCCAGATTACCCCCTTCTGCAGCCTCTGCGGAGCATTGCACAGATGAGCGGTGTTCATTCAACCAGCTCCTGACTGATGGGCATTCGCCTTATTTCCAGGTCTCTTACAAGCGGCCCTGCCGTGGACATCCTTGCACGCATACAGGCCTTTGTGCAGGATTTACCCCCAAAGCAGGGATGCCAGGTCCATCCTTGTGCACATCTTAATTGGAATGCCTTCTCCCAAAAAGGTCTCTCTCCCACTGGGGTTTCCTTTGAGTCCCCAGAAGGCATGTTTCCTTTGCACATTGGGTGGTTTCGTTCAGTGGCTGGTTGGCTGGTTGTTCTTCATTCACCATCCTGAATGTCTGCCCTGGGATGAACTCTCCTCCCCTGTGACGAAGGCTCAGTTCAGTTTAGTCACTCAGTCGTGTCCAACTCTTTGCCACCCCATGGACTGCAGCACGCCAGGCCTCCCTGTCCATCACCAACTCCTGGAGTTTACCCAAACTCATGTCCATCACGTTGGTGATGCCATCCAACCACCTCATCCTCTGTCATCCCCTTCTCCTCCTGCCTTCAATCTTTGCCAGCATCAGAGTCTTTTCCAATGAGTCAGCTCTTCGCATCAGGTGGCCAAAGTATTGGAGTTTCAGCTTCAGGATCAGTCCCCCCAATGAATATTCGAGACCAATTTCCTTTAGGATGGACCGGTTTGGTGATGAAGGCTACCGCTGCCCCTTCTCAGGGACCTCACAGTGGGGCCATGGCAGGACCACAGGACCACCTCCTGCCATCCAGCGCAGGCTGTAGGGGGGAGCTGGGGTGGCGCACAGGGGCCACAGGCCCGCCCTGGTGTGCAGTGGGCCTCTTCTCCTGGGGCTTCAATAAGAGAAGGGATCTCCGGGGGGCACCACCTTGACTTGGCATCGTAACTAGGGGGAGGGAAGCAGCTTGGAAATCCAGCGTTTCCAGTGCTGCTAACGCTGGGTGATGCTCACAGCTTCCCAGGAGAGGTGGGAGGCCCCAGTGACGGAGCTGCTGCTGGGTGGGGTGTGCTGCCACTGGTCCCGTCGTGGGCATCAGTCTCTGGTCTTGGGTCCTGAGGACTTCAGTGACAAGGCCAGGAACCCCAGGCTCTTCCCAGGGACCCGCCAGCAGCAAACGTGCAGGTGCGTGTGCCAGGGCCCAGCCTGGCCTCTGCGCTGATGGCGCGGGGAGTCGAGAAGGCCTGGGCCTTCCCCTGGCTGAGGCGCAGCAGGCCCCCTAGAGCGTCGCTGGGCGAAGGAAGCCGGCGTGGCAGGTCCGGCCGGCCTCAGGGATGGGTCCTGCTGCTGCTCCGCAGGACGCCGTCCACCAGTCTGGTCCACAGCCGGGGCGGGCCTGTGACTCGCCCGTGCGCTGCCCACCTCCCTTCTTAGCATGGCTCCCCAGGTGCCAGGCCTGGGCGAGGCCATGGGTGCACAGGTTCCCATCTCTGAACGTGTGCACAGGGCGGGCGTTGCCTCCCCACTGTGGCCGCTCCCTGGCAACGCTGTGTCTGTAGCCAGAGCGGTGTCTGTTCCAGCTGACATTTCACCGTGAAAGCTCCCGACGCTCTGTCAGAAGCTTCTCAGGGCTCTTGACTTTTTGGCCAAGAGGGGAGAGCCACAGGCTGGGAGACGGCACGGGGTGGGATTGCTCTCCAGCCCTAGCTCTGGCACACTATGCCAGGCCCTTCTTGATGGTGGGGGCTGGACTGCAAGTCCTCTGAAGTCCATCCGACTCGCTGGAGGACCTGAAACACTGCGCGGACTCCACATGTGAGCCCCAGGGAGGCCCTTCTCAAGGACCCTGAGCCAGGGTGCAGCTTGCCTCTGCTTGAGGAGGAGTTTGCAAGGACTAAGACACTCATCACACGGGACTCTGGCCCAGAGGGAGAGTGAGGCCACCAGGGCAGGGAGAGGGGCGGGTGAAGGATTAGTGTCTGCAATCTTCAAGAGGTGTATCAACTGACTCTTCAAGATGCTGGCCTTCCTGCCTCATCCACTCACTCATTCATCCATTTATCCCTTCAGCATTCACAGTCTCGCTTCATCCGTCCTTTTTTGTCATCAGACCCTCACTCATCTGTCCTTCTATCCCTTCTTCCATCCACCCACCCACCCACCCACCTATCCTCCCATACATCCACCAGTTCATCCTTCCATCCACCCATCCATCCATCATCCATCCATCCATCTCTGTGTTCTCCCATCCACTTCATCCCTGTCCCATATATCCATCCTTCAGTGAGGATTTACGACGTGGTACCTTGAACAGACATTGTGAAGAGGAGAGGGCTGTGTCTCTGGATTCTTTCTCCACTGATGCTCTGGCCAGTATTTTAATGTTGTAGAAAATAAGAGAGGCGAGACATCCTCTGATCTGTCATCCTTCTGTTAGCCTGGGGTTTTGAGCTTCTCCCTAGCCCCTCGGTTCAGAGTTTGAGGGTCTTCTCTCCACCAGTGTTCTCCCTGAGGTCCTGGACCTCTAGAATGAGCAGGTCCTGTCTGCCCTGGAGTGACCTTGATCTCCTGGGCTCTGCTCTGGGCTCTTTGCTGGTCACTGCCTGGAAGGAGAGTGAGCTTGGTGGCGGTTTCTCTGGAGGTGTCTTGGGGGGCACCCTGCCCCGTCTCCTCCTCGTGGTGTCTGGGGACAAGGGCATTTTGCAGCCAGCTCAAGTCCTCATCTGCAGAGGCAGGCGCCTCCTCGGTGAGCCATCTGGGTGGCTGAGGGGGCGGAGGCTGTGGGTGGAGAGCCCAGGGTGTGTGGGCCCTGGGGGTGCTTGGGGCCCAGCTGGGCCTCCCAAGCTGGGTGCAGGTGAACCAAGGTCTCCGCCAGCCTTGCCCAGACTCCTGTGGCCATCGCCTGGTGCAGCCTCCCTGCGGACTGTCCCTCCCCTGTCACCGTTTCCGGGTGGAAGCCACGTTGCCCGGGGCCATCAGGGTCTCGTCCGCGGCGCTCTAAGTCCTGGCGCCCTGTGTCACCCCAGGGATGCAGGGATGGCTGAGCTGGGTCTGCACGGATGGTGACAGGCAGCGGCGCGAGTCCCCTTCAGTGCAAATCCCTTGGAATCTCTGCTGGTGGGTCCTCAGCCCTTCCTCAGAAATAGGAAAACGAATCGGAGGCAGGTGACAAGCACAACCGCCGCCAAGCCCCGCGGGCTGAGCTGGGCTCATTGGTGGCCTTTCCTCGTCCCCATGAAGTGACAGAGACTGACAGGCGGTCAGAGATGGTGCAAGGCAGGCGGGGGTGAGCCGGGCGCAGGGGACCCCTGCCGGGCAGGCCCCTCGTGTCCTCTCCTCCTGGAGACCCCAGCGCAGGGTGCCCTGCCCGCTTCCAGTCCTTCCTGTTGTCTCTGCTGAGCCTGAGAGGCGGCCAGGTGGGCCTGGGTCTGAGCAGGGCAGGTACACTGGGCACCGACCTCCACCCCCGGAGATGCTGCTGCCCGGCTGGGGTGAAGGTGGGCCTGGTGCCAGGCTGAGCCGTGGGAGGTTGTAGGCTGCAGACCCAGGGGTGAGCGGGAAGGGAGGTGTGGGAGCTCCAGAGCCCATGGCCTCGCCCAGGTTCCCCGCACCGGGCCCAGGCCTCTGCCCCGTGATGTCCCGGGTGAGCAGCTGCTGGAGACCGTCTGGGAGGCGAAGGCTGCCAGCGTCTTGCCAGCCCTGCCCTCTGCTTTGTTCCCAGGGTTGGGTCTCTGAAGCAGCATTTCGGTCGGAGCCTCTGAAGTGGCCTGCTTGTTTTCCAGCTTGCTGTGCTGACCTCCCTGATGGGGCCACGTGCCCTGTGCTGGGGCCTCAGAGGAGGGCTGGGAGGCACTCAGCCTGGGACGAGGGGCCCCTGCGTGCTACCCACCCCCTCCCTGGCCAGGAGAGCCGTGGCTCTTTTTGCTTCTGGAAGTGGAAGCTGGGAGGTAGCAGGGACGGTGGGAAGGGCACATGTGTCTCCCAGGTGACCTGCCCGGAGCCCTGCAGACTCAGAGCAGGTGCTCCCTTCAGTGGCAGTTCCCGTGAGAGTTGGCTGGGCGCCAGGGGCCCAGTGGGACCCGCCAGGCTGGACCCTGCCCGCCTGAGGCCTGTGGCCCAGGAAGCAGACCTTACTCAAGGAATTAGATGTCTTTACACTTAGGGATGCGACAGTTGGACTATAAAGAAAGCTGAGCACCAAAGAACGGATGCTTTTGAACTGTGGTGTTGGAGAAGCCTTTTGAGAGTCCCTTGGGACTGCAAGGAGATCCAACCAGTCCATTCTAAAGGAGATCAGTCCTGGGTGTTCACTGGAAGGACTGATGTTGAAGCTGAAGCTCCAGTACTTTGGCCACCTGATGCGAAGAGCTGACTCACTGGAAAAGACCCTGATGCTGGAAAGACTGAAGGCAGGAGGAGAAGGGGACGGCAGAGGACGGATGGTTGGATGGCGTCACGGGCTGAGTGGACATGGTGTGAGCAGGCTCCGGCGACGGTGAAGGGCAGGGAGGCCTGCGCGCTGTGCTCCTATGCTATGCTGTCTGTGCTAAGTCGCTTCAGTGTGTCCAGCTCTTGTGGCCCCGTGGACTGTAGCCCACCAGGCTCCTCTGTCCATGGGATTCCCAGACAAGAATACTGGGGTGGGCTGCCATTTCCTTCTCCAGGGGATCTTCCCGACCCAGGGATCAAACCTGGGTCTCTTACACTTCCTGCATTGGCAGGCAGCTGACTTTTAGGGGTGATTGTGGAAGTGCCTTTTGGGAGAGGCAGAGAGGTCATCTTCGTGTTATTGGTGGAGACATGGCCATTGGCAGCTGAAATGTTTGACTCCTTAGCGGGCCAGTTGTAAAATTTGTCTCCAGGACATCTACCTCCTGATTTCTGCCATTCACATATATATTGCTTGTTCATCCATCCATCGGTCTGTCCGTCCATCCATCCATCCATCCACCCACCCATCCATCCGTCCATCCATCCATCCACCCACCCATCCATCTGTCCACCCATCCATCTGTCCACCCATCCATCTGTCCATCCATCTATCCACCCATCCATCTATCTACCCACCCATCCATCCATCCATCTGTCCACCCATCCATCTATCCACCCATCCATCCACCCATCTGTGCATCCATCTGTCCACCCACCCATCCGCCCATCCTGTGCGTGCGCACACACACACACACACACACACACACACACACACACACAGCTGATATGCGGTGTGTGCAGCTGTGTGTCTGTATTTGAGCTCCTCCTTTGTGCCACTGCTTTTCAGGGCTTTCATGCTGCCTTTCTGGCCTAGGGCAAGTGGAACTCAACTCTGCTTCCAAATTCTTTCTCAGGTTCCTCCTTTCTGCCTTAAAACTGGCCTCTCCCACTTCCATTCCTGGACAGCTCTGGGGCTGGAACGCCTGGCTGTGTGCGTGCGGTCTCAGGCGGGCTCAGTGCACAGGCAGGAAGCGGGCAGGCTGTCGTAGAGCAGAGAGGCTGAGCGCAGGGACCGGAGGCTCGCACAGCCACTAGCAGGGCTGGAGTGGGGGCGTCCCCAGGCCCCCAGGCACAGTCAGACCCCCAGAGTGGAGCCCAGATGCCATGAAGTCACTGCCACCAGTGTCAGCGGTCCCCACGACCTAGCACACAGGCCCAGACTCTGCAGAAAGAAGGTTTCTCACATGCCAGTTCCCCTCTGGGTGCCGAACGGAATTTGCATCCTGAGCCCTTCCCCCAGAGGGGTCTGGGAAATGTAGTTTTTAGCCCCAGGCCCCACAGAGCAGGAGCACATCAGAAGCGGCTGAGTGAGCGACCACGGCCGGGGTGACGAGGAAGCCGCCCGGCTCTGCCTCCCCATGGTCGTGGAGCCGCCCCATTGGCATCACTCCCGCTTCTCAGGCGCGGAGGGGTCCCTGGTCAGGCCGCACAGCCAGTTCCTTTTCTGTCTTTCCTGACCCATCGGACGCACAGTGATATCAGCCCCGGGACGTTCTCTGCTCGGAGGTGGGAGCCGGGAGGAGGGCGCCCAGGTCCCGGAACAGGGCTGGGCTCCTTGCTGCTATCTCTTTCCTCATTGGCCTCAAGAGAGGCAGTGGCCCCGAGATCACCTCCCTAGTGGGTGATGCTGGACTTGAGCCCATGCCCATCTGTCCCCAGAGGTGGCACCGCCTCCCAGCGGAACTCTTGCCCTGATGGGGATGCTGAGGCTGCCGGGCAGAGAGGGGGCTTTGGCCTCAGTGGGGAGAAGAGTGCAGAGGGACGGTCCTACTGGAGTCTCTCGGGCCTTGCCACACCTTTGAGACAGTGGAAAAATGCTTGCTGAGCTCTGGCACAAGCCAGAGGGGCGGCTTCTTCAGCATGTTGCAACAGAGGTCCACAAACACGGCCCGGAAGGCTTCTGGAAAACCGTTTTCCCCGCCGGCTGTGAAAGAGGCAGGTTCGAGAGCCCGTGCATCTGGGAAGACCATCATCGCAGCTCTCGGGGTGTGAGTCCGGCACTAGCCTGGGTCTGAGATGCCTCCTGGCCGCGGCCGACCTTGGAGCCGAGGCTCAGAGCTGAGCCAGGGCTCAGCTGCGTCTTGGGGCAGGTGGGCCAGCAGTTGGCACGGCTGTCTCTTCCCACGGGCTGAGGCCAGGACGGGGCTGTGCCTGGCATCCACGCCTGGCCAGCCTGGCTCTGTGTCTGGGGTCAAGCGGACAGGTGCTGGGGAGCCCCGTGGGGGGCCGACCCCCCGTGTGGGGTAGACGCCTGGGTAGGCACACTCTCTTCACCATGGATGCCCGCCTGGACCAGGGTGCCTTGGGTCCCCACCATGTTCCTCCCTCTGCAGGGGTGGGGAATCTCATCCGCCTGGTCTCTGGTCCCCTGATTAAAGGGATAGAGGTCTGTGGCAAAGCTGAGCTGTAGAGATGCCACTGCTGGGGCAGGGGCCCTCAGATCTGCGGAATCGGGGTAGCGTGGCGCCTTGCAGGGCACGGCGGACGGGTTGGGGTGGTGTACTTAGTGATGGGAGCCTCCCCAGCCTGCCACTCCCTGACCCCCAGTGCCTCATGGGGGGTGGTCTGCAGGGCGTCGTCTGCACCTGCCTCTGGGCACCGTCCACCACACCTGCCCTGAATGCCCTTCCCGGCTCCTGCTCCCCTTGTAAGCTCCATCTGGGCGGTTCTCTGTTGGGGACTTGCCCGGACCAGCAGCGAGGCTGCCTGGAGCCCTCGCCCCCGCCCCCGCCCCCGCCGGCTGCGCTGGGCTCCACATGTAGCAGCTAGTGGCAGGCTGGCTCAGAACTCAGTGAGGGGGTGGGCAACCAGTCTTGACGGTCCTTTCTCCCCTCCACAGCTTCCACCCTTTAAGAAAAGGGGAAACTTGCCCCTTGAGCGAGTCTCAGGCATGTAAGGACCCTCTGGGGAGGAGAGCCAGTGAGCCGGGGAGGCCCAGAGACCTCAGGGGCATGTTTGTGGCAGCCCCGCTGTTGCATCCAGAAGTGAGTGTGGCCTTTTAGCAGCAAGTGGCAGCGTCCAACTCAGACTGGCACACACGTGATGACAACTTATGGTTTGTGCAGACAAGTCCTCTTGAGGTACAGCTTGATCCAGGAGCCCCAACTGCACGGCAGAAATCTATCTGTCCACATCCGTAGGCAGGCCCTCCTCCCACGCCCAGGGGAAGGCCACCTGGCGCTGCAGGCTCATCACCCAAGGGTGAAGCCCGAGAGCGGAGAGGAGGAGGCCCAGGATAGCCTCCTCGGCCTGGGCCACTCACACACGGGACAGGGTGGTGCTGCGCTCTGATTGGCCAGAGAGACCCAGGCGGCCCGGAGGAGGCGGCGTGGCAGCCCCGCCCACACCCACGAGGACCACGTGGCTGCTGGACACCGGGCTCCCCGGGAGCCCAGGGGGGCGCCCCGGCCGCACGCGCCGTGACCGGTCGCGCTGACGCTGAACTTGAGTTCACGTCCTCTGCCTGGACTCCCAGGGCCCCTTGTCCGGAGTAACACGAGCTGCACTGTCCATCCAAGGCCTCGTTTAGGGCAGGGGCCGTGTGGACCCCAAGCCCGAGGCCCTCGCCGCCGGGAGGTCTGGGGTCTCTGTGGCGTGGTCGCCGTGCGCAGGCCCGGAGCCATCCTTGGCGTCTGCGGGGGACGGTCGAGCTCGCCGGGAGCGCCTCCACCGTCCTAGGGGCCGCTCTCTCCTGTGCAGCCGGGGAGGAAGGTCGCGAACTTTCCGGAAGGGGTGCAGGGGCCCGCCCTCCGTTGCTCTTATTTGGGTGCTGTCTCGCCCTGTAGGCGGGGGTCTTCTGGGAGCAAATGGAGACTGACTATTTGTGCAGACGGTTATGGGAAAACTGCATTTCAGTCGGGTAAAGATGGGGGACGAGATGTGGCAGGAGGCTGCCCGCGGCCCTCAGTGGCGCCCGGGGGCGGGGCCCACGCTCAGCAGTTGCGTAAGGGACGTCACGGGCCGTCAGTCACTCCCATTTCGTAAGACCACCCTGGGGAAAGCCGCTTGCGTCAGCCGTGGGAGCTAACGCCGCCTTTCAGCTTCTGCTTGGGGTGGCTTTCCTGTGGCACTAGTGAGAAGAGGGGTCTGGGAGCCCGGGGCTGGTGCAGTATCAGGGGGGAAAGAGCGACGTGAGTGCCGAGTAAGAGAGGGTTTGCACCTGGGGGTTGACTGCCTGCAGGGACCAGGGTGGGAGCTGGGCATAGCATTTCTGCAAAGTGGGGCATCCTGCCCCCGATAGCGCCTGATTTCTGAGCTGATCCCTCAGCCTCTTCTGAGGGTCAGAGGTAGTCCTGGAGCAGGCGGAAGGAGGGGCTGAGGATTGGTTTCCAGCTCATCTGCACGCTCAGGTGCTCTCTTCCTGCCCGTGGCTAACTCGTCACCTCCCCTTTGTCCTTTCAGCTCAGCCAGCAGATCTCTTGAAGGTTCTAGATTTTCACAACCTGCCTGATGGAATAACCAAGACCACAGGCTTCTGTGCAGCGCGGCGATCTTCCAAAGGCCCGGACGTCGCCTACAGAGTCACAAAAGATGCCCAGCTCAGCGCGCCCACCAAGCAGCTGTACCCTGGTAAGAGACGGCCTGTGTGCCTAGCAGGGCTGTGGCTGCGCTTCCCGCCCCCAGCCAGGCAGCAGAACCGGGAGCCCGGAGCCGGAGTGGCGGGGAGGCGGGGAGGAACGCCTGATGGAGGGAGAAGCGTGCTTGGTTTTCCAGGAGGGAGCCCGATTTGATGTCAGGATAGTGAAAGCACACGTCTAGCACGGGTCACCGTCCGCACTAAAGGTGGGAGTGGGGCCTTGTCTGTTTGCACTCCTCCGAGCAGGTGTCTCTCCAGCAGGGGGCGGGATGCCGGGACTCCAAAGGCAACACGGAGATGCGCGGTTCCCAGGGGCGGGGTTAAGAAACCCCAGGGTCACGGGAAAGGAACTGCTTCCAGACTGAAGCTTAATTGGGGGTGAGGACATTAAGAGACACACATCAAACATCAGAGCTCCCAGCAAGAGAGTGCAAGCTTTTAATGAGAATCAATTGCCAAGTGTCACATCGCTGCTTTTAATTAGGAGCCCAGAGCGGGAGCGATGGTTGCTGGTAGGCTCCCCTGCTGGCCTCCGGCCGTCTGGACCGGCTGACCAGGCCCTTGACTGATAGCCTCTCCCCCCACTTCAGGGAGCTCTTCTTCCCGGTTGAGATCAGAGAGGGCCCGGGGACCCTGGGCGGATGCACTCACCCCGGAGATGTTCCATAATCCTCAGAAGTGTGGGCTAACCCTTCCGGTGACGGCCTGCCTGGATCGTTGACCCTCCAGTCGGGCAGTCCTTCGGCCAGCAGTGGGGTTTGTCAGCCACGTGCCCACAGGGTTCCAGAAGGCTGTGCCCTTTCTGGGCTGCGTTTGCTTCTTCTGGCCCTTTCACTCTTGACCCTCTGCTTCACGGCCGTGTTTTCTCAGCCTCTCTTTAAATCTACAGGGACTCTTAAGAGTTTGTCTCTGCGCGAGAGGCTGGGTCTGCTCTTTCCAAAAACGGCATTTGGGCCGGTGAGCTCCTTCAGGGGCTCCAAGGCCCTTCACTGTGTCTTATGGAGCCCCCCTTGACCACCTTGGGGTGCCAGACGGCCCCCGTCTAGAGTGTCTGATCGTCACTGCAGACGGGGCTCACCAGGGCCCACGGGTCTCTTGCTACAAAGAAGCTTGGGGATGCCACTCTGCCGCACGTGCAGAGAGTGTTTCTTATCCTTTGGGGCCAGCATGTTCTGAATCACCCAGAAGCTGCCTGCTGTCTTGCCCCGAGTCCCCAGTTTGAGCTCGCCTGCTGGAGGGCTGAGGGGCTGGGGGCGAGGGCATCTTGGGAGCGCTGCTGGCCCTGCACCCTTGTGCCCGGGCTTTGGGACAGACGCCGCTGCGCAGCGTGTGCGTGGCGTGGCCATCTCACGGGGTGTCCTGCGCTGAGGCTGTCTGTAGTCACTTTGCTGGCAGGTAGTTTAATCTGACCCCTGCCACCCAATTCAGGGTCACAGCCAGCTCACCGGGGCCCTTTCTCCAAGCCCTCCCTCCATGTTATCTAGTGGCGAGGCTCAGGGTCACAGCCAGCTCACCGGTGTCCTTTATCCAAGCCCTCCCTCCATGTTATCTTGTGGCGAGTGACGTCAGAGGGTCTCAGAATACGGGCTGGTTGCTGGAGATCTGGTATGAACTCCGGAACAGCCAGACAGGGAATTTCTTAATTTAGGCCCACATTTTCCCCAGGCTCCCAAATCGGCTCTTCATTAGATGCTGAAAGAGTTTAAAGGGCTGCTACAGGGCCTCTGAGCCATAATTCGCTCATGGAGTCGAATGGGTTCATATGTAACGATTGCCTCCCTAACGCCAGGTGGACTGGCCGCTCCCCCGGGATGGTTTAAGCGGACGTTTCCCGGGGTCTTTTCTGCATTCCGGGGGTGATGACCACGCCCAGCCTCCCTGTCCTTCCTTCTCTCAGAGCCTCTCTCGGATGAGGTGCGGGCCCTCTGTGGGGCCCTGTCCCCCTTCCCCAGCCCTGACGCCAGTTGCCCCCCAGAGCCGCCCACACCAGCCTTGCCCACTCACCTGTCCTCCAGCACTGCACCCCAGCCTGCGTCCAGGCCATCTCCTGGGACGTCGGGGGCCACGGGCCGGCTTCTTCAGAGGCCCAGTCCCCTTCCCAGGGGGAAGAGCAGCAGCATGGTGTCCTCTGCTCTTGCCGGCGAAGAGGGCGCTGGTGCTCCCCCCTGATCTGAGGAGGGTTTTCTAGTCTTGCTTGCAGCCTGTGGTCTGGGTTCTGAATCGGCAGGACCAAGAGCGTGCCTGTGCGAGGCGGTCCTGGGTCTCCTGACCCCGTCTGGATGGAGCCATAGGGACTGAATCAGACCTGAGGGCGGTGGTCTCTGTGGGGAGTGGGTGCCACCAACCTGCCAGAGGGCCGCCCAGCTTGCCGGGCGGTGGGCTGGGGGTTCCTGGGCCTTGTTGCCCCCGCCACCTGCAGTGGGTGGCAGAGGGACATCACGTCAAGCTAAGGCCGGCCTGAGGCCCTGCCAGAAGCTGTTACGGGCCTCCTGGACTGCAGCGGGCAGGTGTGTCCCGGGGGCTGTCTGGCCACTGGCGGGGCGCCCCTGCGTCCCCTGAGCCACTGGCCAGCTGCCTTCGCCCAGGTCCAGCCGCCTCCTCTGAAGACATGCAGACAGGGCAGCCTGCCCATGGTCGTGCCCGGGTGTGGGGACTGCTCCCCATTTCAGCCTCCCTCTGGCCACCTCGGGGACCCCGAGACTCTCTCCCTGCCTGGGATCTGAGCAGGGGGGCTGGGCATAATGACGTCCCCTCCCCCACTGCCACCGTTGTGACGGGCCGGGGCTCCAGGATCAGCCTGTGTCCACCACCCCTCCCCCACTGCCACCGTCGTGACGGGCTGGGGCTGTTGGCCCAGCCACTGTTGGCCTAGTAGGGTTCAGTTTAACGGCACGTGCATTTATTGAGCACCCACGGTCTACCCAGACTGTTCCGGTGCCTTTGGGCGTCAGCCCAGGTGAACAAGAGATGGTCTAAGGGAGTCAGGGGCCTCTCACCAAGACTGCTGCTCAGTTTTGGCTCTTCCCTGAAGATAGAACGTGAAGCGCTGGGCAGAAGGCGAGCTTCTCCCTGACAGTGTAGAGCACGAAGCAGGCCAGTGTCCCGCTCACGCAGAGATGAGAATGGACCGTCTCTGAAGTGACGATACACCCGTTGTTATTTTGCCAGGAGAGGGATGAATGTTAGATGTAATTGATCCTTTCCGGTTATCTGAGCTGAGAACACGTGTGATGGAAGCGATTTCAGCATCGGTAGCAGGCATCTTAATGAGCTGGGAGTGAGGGCGTCCGTGGTCCTGGGCTGCGTACCCTGATGATGGAGGAGTCCTCCCGTTTCCGGTCTTCTCTCTACCTGAGGCAGGAGGGTAATGTCAGTGGTGTGGGGCCACCACGGGGTGGACACAGGAGGCAGGCCGACCTTTGAGATGAGAGCAGGGGTCACGGAGTCCGAGGGTGACTGTTGTCCGTCCTGGATGTGAGCAGGGACCTCTGAGATGCTTGGGGTCAGATGCTACCCCGGGCCCTTCAGCATCCGCTCGCACCCGGGGACCAAAGGGCCTGCTGAGGTCCTGGCTGGGGTCTCGCCTGGGGCCTGTGTGCAGCCGCTGCACCCCGCGGTTCATGCAGGCCGGGGTCTCTGGCCCCCCAGCATGTCTCACGTTCAGAGGGGAGATGCTGGTGACGGTAGTGGCCTCCACAAAGCTCTTTTCAAACGGCTTCTCATGCACACAGGGGCAGCCTGAGTCTGCGCCTTAATGAAGCCAGCCTTCCCCCAGGTGACCGTGCTGACCACACCCCTCCCCTCGGACCTGGCGCCCCTGGCTGGGTGTGGTGGTGCCCAGACGTTTCCTGCGTACCTGCCCCTTCATCAAACCCTTCCTGAAGCCTTTCCATACACCACTGGCCAAACCCAGCCCCTCTCTCCCCGCCTGGGGGTGGGTGGGGCCATCGCGCTGAGCACAGCAAACAGACCCTGACTGGCAGCTTCTCGGCAGCGGGACCCGGTCCTGGGCTGCGAGCCACATGCCTTCCTGCGTCCGCACCTTACTCTGAGCTTTGGGGCCCATGGGATGGCCTCTCCCACCTGCCTCCATCATGGCCTTGAGAGCTCACACAGCTCTCTTGGCCTTTGGTTTCTGTGCCTGAAGTTGCCACGACCCTTCTTATCGAACCCCTAGAGAGACCCCTCCACCCTGGGTGCTCTGGGGGCCGCGAGGGTGGGGAGCTCCTTGGCAGCCCCCTCTTCCCCAGCGGGGCATTGGCTGGGCTCCCCCACAGGGCCCGAAGCAGAGGCCAGCTGCCTGGCTGTGCGGCAGAGGGCGCCCACGGACAGCTTCCTCCCTGGAGATGGACATGCCAGTCGCTCAGTCCTTTCTGACTCTTTGCAACACCTTGGACTGTAGCCCACCAGGCTCCTCCGTCCATGGGATTCTCCAGGCAACAATGCTGGTTTGGGTTGCCATGCCCTCCTCCAGGGGATCTTCCTGACCCAAGGATTAAACCTGCGTCTCCCAAGTTGCAGGCAGATTCTTTCCATCTGAGCCACCAGGGAGGCCCTCCTCACTGATCCCAGCTCAGGCACCCGGGCCGTCTGGTTGACCTTGTGATAGTTCTAGAGGAGGGGAAGGTCAGTGAGGGGCTCTGTCCTCACCCAGGACTGGGGCCGGCTCCAGCCCTCCGCCGTGTGCTGGGTGGGAGGTGGTGTCAGGCTCAGGGCCTTGTCCTTCCCAGGCTGGAGCCCCTGCTGACACGCCTCTGGGCCCACTCTGTCCGCCGGTTCTGAGACGCACGCTGACTTGCGCTGAGCCTTCCTGGCCCAGCCCCAGGCTCGCGCTCTCAGGGAAACCACGGAGCATGCAGGGAGAGCGCCACGGACCCCACTGCCAGGACGGGCGGGAGGAGGGGCCAGGCCCCTGTCCCGCCCACAGCGCAGGGCACTGAGGGCGCGTGCGCACAGGGTGCCGGAGCCTGCGGGGCAGGGCCAGCCGGGGCCTAGCCTGTGCTGTGAGGAAGTCTCCTCCCGTCAACACACCAGGGCTGGGGCTTCATCTTCTGATTTATTTTACCTTTTCTCTGACCCGCGAATCAACCAGGAAATGTCTGCCGTTCGAGTGGTGATCCCCAGCCTCCTGCCTTCCTTCCCTTCTTCTCTCTCCTCCCACCCTCCAAAGAGTGTGGAATGAGACACACTCTGCTGGGTGCAGCCTTAGGCCCTGCAGAGTCAGAGATGCATCTGGAACAGCACCTGCCCAGAGGATGCTCACAATCTAGAAAGTTCTAAGGATTTAGACATAGATGTATTGAGGTTTGGGAAGTGGAAAGATAGGACTGAAGGCTCACAGTTGGAAGGAGCAGTCAGGCTTCTTTTTGGACTGAGCCTCGAAAGGGGTGGGTTTGGCCATGTGGTGTTCAGGAAGGGTTGCAGGAACAGTTTGATCCAGGGGCAGATGTGCCGCGAATGTCTGTGCACCACCATCCACAGCAGAGGCCTCCAGGCCCCTGAGCTGGTTTGTTTGCAGAGAGCTGTGGCTGGGTGGGGTTGAGGGCTTTCCAGCTGCCTCCTAACCTCTGTCCTCTGTTCCAGCATCTGCGTTTCCCGAGGACTTCTCCATCCTAACCACTGTGAAAGCCAAGAAGGGCAGCCAGGCCTTCCTGGTCTCCATCTACAACGAGCAGGGCATCCAGCAGATCGGCCTGGAGATGGGGCGCTCTCCGGTCTTCCTCTACGAGGACCACACGGGGAAGCCGGGGCCGGAGGACTACCCCCTCTTCCGAGGCATCAACCTGTCGGACGGCAAGTGAGTGGCACCGCCCAGCCACGCCTCCCTCCCCTGCTGGCGGGTCAGGCGGGCCACCTAAAGCCCCCCTGGAGCTAGGGGCCTAGCAGCAGGATGTGATTTAGAGCAGGATGGAGTCAGCATGCCCACTGTCAGAGAGAGCGCCAGGCTTGGAGTCCGGGGCTGGTCTCTATCTAGGCTCGTCCTTCATGGCTCTGGAGTCCTTTCCTCTCCCTGGGCCTGCATGGCCCCCTGTAAAGTGCACAATACCAGATGCTAGCCTGTGAGTGTCTGCAGGGACACGGGAGACTGTGTGGGTATACCCAGCCTCTTCCAGAGAGGATTCGCGACATCCTTAGGGATGCAGACACGAGGAGGGCACAGCACCCCGCTCCAGGACCTGTGCCTGGAGAGTGCCACGGACAGAGGAGTCTGGCAGGGCACAGTCGATAGGGTGCAAAGCGTTGGACACGACTGAAGCGACATAGCGCACACGCAGGGATGCAGAAACGGATGTGAGAGTGAGTGACTGAGAAAGGAGAAGTCAGGTTTTTCCAGAACTCTCTGTTGGTACCTCCCTAAATCCTGGTAGTTTGAAATCACTCATTTTGTGGCCCACACGTCTGAGGCCGCATGCCGCGATCCTTCAGGAACTCAGGATGTGAGTCCTGCTTTTCTCACTGACAGCCGCAAGTAGGTCCATCCGTTCCCCCATCTCCCGACAGACTTGGTTTCCCCACAGCCTGCATTTGCGTTTGGGGCTTGGGCTGCTACACAGGGGAGCGCTTCCCTGCCCTTGACAGGAGCCAGGTTTCAGGGTTGCGCTCCGGGCCAGACAGCTGACCTCATCCTAGAGACGAGAGGCCTGACTTGAGTGCAGGGGTCTCCCGTGGCACGTGGTGTGGGCCCGCGCCCACGCCTGTCTGGCCGAAGCAGCTCGGCTCTGAGCGACTCTGCAGAGAGGGATCTCCTCCCGCGTCTCGGGGACTTTCGGCGGGGACGCTCGGCGTGACGCTTGGCGACACCTGGCCCCCCGTCACCTGCTCGGGCTGGCTGTCTCTTTGCAGGTGGCACAGGATCGCTCTCAGCGTCCACAAGAAGAATGTCACCTTGATCCTGGACTGTAAAAAGAAGACGACCAAGTTCCTGGACCGCAGCGAACACCCTGTGATAGACGTCAACGGCATCATCGTGTTCGGCACCCGGATTCTGGATGAGGAAGTGTTTGAGGTCAGCGGGGGGCCGGGCTGTCCCACGCCCCTAGGGCTCTAGCCGCTGTGGCCGGTGTCCCGTGCTCCGCTGCCGGGGGGAGCGTGTGCTGACCGTCCCGCCTCTGTTAAGGGTGGGACTGACGTCTGCCCAGGGAGACAGGCAGGTGGTTGGACGAGCCCCTTGGGCTTTGAGCTCGTGGTGAGGAAGCAGTTCTGGTCTCGTCTCTCTGCAGGCGCCTCCTGGGGCCGGGTGCACAGCTATGAGAGGGTCATGGGGCCTGGGCACGGTGCAGGCCTGAGGGGGCGGGACTTCCGGCCTTGGGCAGGTTGCTATGACGTTTGACCTCAGTGTCTCCACCTGTGAAGTGGGTTTGTGCGTGCAGCTTTTTCATAGGTTGTGGAAAATCTTATGGTGGGGTTGAATGCGGTAAAGCACCACTGCCCGCTCCCAGGTAGCGCTTGACACACGTCGGTCTTGATCGCCGTCTGGTATCAAAGCAGGTGGAAGGGTGGACAGAGCACAGTTGGTCAGATGTGGGTCAGCAAGGAAAATCAGAAGAGCCGCCTCCGTGGCAGTGGGGGGTGGGGAGGGCCAGCGTGGGAAGGCAGGTCTGTGCGTCCTGCTGAACTTGGCTGCTTTTCTGCAGAGCAGCTGTCCGGGACGGCCGCAGCCTGTGGGACACAGGGTGGGCTGGGTTCCTGGGTCCGGCTGGCGCTGCCAGATTTGGGGTGTAATGAGGATACGCCCTCTGAGCGTGACTCCGCTCTGACCACACTTGCCTGGAGACCCAGGATGAACTGCAGGACGGCCAGGCTGACCCAGGCCTGAGCGGCTTCGGGGCTCCCCGGGGCCTGGTGTCCAAGGCTTGGGGGTCGCACAGACTGGGCTGGGGTAGACTCCTGCTGGTGGGAGGATCTGGGGAGCCTCAGGACTCCTTTGTAACACGTGGGTGCTGGCAGCCTTGCCTTCGCGGGGGCTCACAGGGGCTCCCCTGTGAAGCCCTTGGCTCAGGGCCCCGCCCAGCGGCCGGAAGCCTGGGTGCCTGCCGCTGCCCTCGCTCCTCCCGCTGGAGTCTGAACGCAGAGGAGGGCCTGTGAGCAGACTGGGGTCTGAACTCGCAGGCGGTGCAGTAGCTTGTCTGAGCAGGGCCTGATCTGGGTCCCTGATTTCTGGTTCCTTTTGTGTGCTGCTAGTGGGTCTTTCATCGTAAAGATTCAGGGGAAAGCTTTATCTATCTTAAAAGGATCCTACGCCAAATTCTTCCCTGATTTTCCAAGCCAGAAGAGTTGTTTTCCCACGAGCACAAGCCTGTCGAGACTCCAGGGCTGTAGGGGGCCCTGGGGAGGTCAGGGCGGGCCCAAGTCCCAGCCGCTCTGTTTATGAGCCACGAGGCCTCCCCGCTGCCCTGAGATGCTCGCGCGGGGGAGGGGTGGCTAAGGACTGCCGAAGCTTCCACCGCTGTTACCCAGGTTTATGGTTAGAGAGGGAAAACAGTTTATGATTGTCAAAAGAAGCGGATCTGAACTCGGATAGCCCAGGTTTTCCTCCTCTGCTTAGCCTTCCGACCGCTGGGGCAGGTCTTGCTCAGTAAGCAGGCAGGCTTTTTGATTGCAGCTCAGAAATAGGTTCGGGATTCCAGGAGCCCTTCTTCCTGGTCGTGGCTTTTGATCTGAGGCTGAGGGGCTGCCAGGCGCTTCTGTTGACCGCGGACCCCTCACGCTGTGAGGGAAGCCGACCTGAAGCTTCGGCCTCTCCAGGCTGCTGGGCCTGTCCGTGTCTGAAAACGTGGCCCGTCCCATCCCTCCTGCTGAAGACCCGGGAGCCGGAGGCGGGGTGCCCTTGGGACCCCAAGCACCTTTGCTTTTCTTTCTTCACAGATAAAGTTGGGTGGGTTGTCCTCAGGTCCCCAGCCAACCTTGGTCTTATGGCGAGGGAAACAGAATCTTTATTTTTATGTTTGGAAATAAAAATGACTCGACTTTTCAGCAGATCCCAAATAGCAGCACTTGCCATTTTAACTGCTTTGGCTCCTAGAGGCGTCTCCTTAGAAGAAGGAGCCAGCGCCGTTGAAAACCGTTTCCCAGCAGCCACACTCTTCCGCGGGGAGGGTGACTTCCCCTCATTAAAAGCCGGTTTGTCCTGCAGCTCTGCAAGCTGCAGGGGGCAGCCAGAAGGTTCTTGTGCTTTGGTGGACAGCCAAGTGTCCTCTGGCACAGGCTGGGCTTCTCGATTTGCACTGTTTCCACATGGGGACTTGCTGAACTCCAGAGCGTCTGTGGGGGCCCCGGGCTTTCTGGGGTGCGTGTGGCCCCATGGAGGCCTCTTTATCCAGAGAGAGAGGGGGGGTGGGGGCCACAGGACCAAGGCAGATGGCACTTCCCGGCTCTCAGCCCGTCCGCACCTGCCGGGGCCTCCCTGGGGCCGCCACTGGCCTGGGTGTGCGGCTGGGCAGGGGGCAGTCGCCCCCGCTCCCTGGGCCCCTCTCCCCACCCCGGCCCTGGTGTGAGCCTGCCTCTGATGGGGCCACCCTGCAGTCAGGGTCATAGCGCCCCCCACCCTCCTGAAGCCCCCGGGAGGAGCGACGGCACAGCGCGGCCCCTCAGGCCTTCAGGCACTTCCTGTCCGGCCGATGGCCTGGAGCCCCCCTCAGGCCCGGGGTCCTCACCTGCAGAAGGGGCACGGCAGGGGCAATGCTGGGTGCCCCGGGGTGCCCCGTGACGTGTGTAAGACACCTGCACCGTGAGACCTCAGTGAACCACACCGGCCGGCGCCCTGCCAGAGCGGGTGGCCTGTCGTCAGCTCCCATCGGGGTCTAACCCGTCAGCCGTGGTGGCGGCCGTGACCGAGGTCCTCCCCTGCCGAGGCGTGGGGTCACATGCTGTCCTGTGTCCCACCTTGAGACTTCAGTGCTGGCCACGTGCCTTGGAGACGAGGGCCCCACGCCATGCAGGGCTGGGCCGCCTGGGCTCACAGGCTCCCCGACCTGGGCCCAGAGATCTGTAGGGGGGGTGGCGCTGCGTGGCGCCTCCCCAGCCAGGGTGTGTCCTGGGCAAGGTCCCCGTGGGGGCCGCCCCTCCAGGTGCCCTGGCGGCTCAGGAGGGGGCTCGGGCTGGCTCCCCGGTCGCTGCTCTCCCACCTCGCTGACCCGCCTGAGCGTTTGCCCTTGCCCCCTTGTTCCCAGGTGGAGCGCGTGCCTGAGGGCTGCCCAGGGAGCTGCCTGCTGGCGCCCGCAGTGACATTCCCAGGAGCTCCGTGCCCTGCGTCCCGTCCCTTCTCCTGAGGAGGGCCTGCGCCCTGGGACCCGAAAGCCGTGGGGGCTCCCCAGGCTTTGTCCCGCCCCCTGGGGCCTGCTGTCCAGGGAGGTCGGGGGTCCTTCTTCAGACCCCCACCAAGAGCGGTCCTGCAGGCCCCCCTGTGCAGGAAGACATCTTGTTTTCACCCTGGGCTTAGGAACAAGCTTTGTATTTTCAGAAACAGATGAGTCTGCCAGGGGAGAGGGTGCATCTGGCAGGCTGTGGGAAGCAGCTGGTTTTCTTCGGGGGCAAGCCCAGGTGGGAAGCTCGCAGGGCCCTGTGCCTGCTCACCGCCTGTGTGCTCTGCCCTCCCCGCGCTGGGTCACCCGGCGCCAGAGAGGTTGAGTAACTTACCAGAGGTCGCCCAAAGACTGCCGTGCAGTGGTGTCGGTGCCCAGAGCTGTGGTTGCCCAGGGCCCATGGCCTGTCCTGTTGTGATGGTGGTCAGGCACACAGTCCCAGCGCCCGGCATCTCTACTGTCCGATGCGGAAACAGGCCATCGCGAGCCAGGGTGCCTCCCTGGTGGTCCCAGCTGTGCTGGCGGGTCGTCTGGCACGAGCCCCAAGCGCACTGGTGTCCCCTGGCTGGTGGGGTCTGGGAAGCCCTGGCGCCTGGCAGGCGGAGCCAGCACACGCTGTTGCCAGAGCCGCCCTCCTTGCCTGCCTGGGGCCCTCTGCCTGCCCAACACTGTTCCCTGGTCTGGACTCTGAAGCGCAGGGCCCGTCTGGTGGACCCTGCACCCTGCTGGGCTCCCCTGTGTGCCTGGAGCTGGCTGATGCTCCAGACAGAGGGGTCTGCAGGATGGGATAGGGGGCACGTCAGGGCCCAGTGGTGCTCTGGGCTCCTTGGGGGAAGGACCTCCTCTAGGGTGAGCCTCGAAGAGGAGGGGGATGTGGAGAAGGAAGCCTTCCCCGGGGGGACAGAGAGCCAGTGAGTTCTGGCCTAGGAGCCAGATCCTCTTTGAAGGTGTTGAAAACTTCGAGGGCAACAAGACCAACCAGACTGTAAACGAGAGGTTTTCTCTGCAAACCCTGTGGGTGCCAGCGGGGAGGAGCGGCTTCGCGCCCTAGGAAGGGTCCTGCCGTCTGTCTGCCATCCTCCAGCCTCTTGGGTGGCCCCAGGGGTTTACCTGATACCCGAAGCCCTTCTTCCAGGAGCCTGTCTTTCCCGCTGACACCGTCTTTCCTGGAATTCAGGTCTCCCGGTGTAGGAGCGGGGCCGCAGCCGTGAGGTGCTTCCCAGCGGTTATCAGAGGCAGCCTGGGCTCCCTCTCTTGGGGAGGCGGCTCGCACTCCTCCACGTGAAGGGCGTCTGGCGTCGGGCCTCGGAGCAGAGGGGGCGGTCGGCGGGTGTCCGAAGCCGAGGCTGTGAGCCGTGACCCTGAGCCCCTCTGGGGACATCCTGTCCTGACCACCGGGCCAGGCCGCCAGGTGCAGGACACTGGCTGGTCTGGTGGCTCGGGAGACGGGGGAAGAGACGGCTCGGCGGGCAGGGCAGCGGGCGGCTCCTGGGTCTCTCAGGCCAGGGCGGCCTGCTGGGTGCGTTCCTCCCGCGGGCTGGCCGGGCCTGGCCCCGCGGCTCTGCTGGTGACCCCGTTTGCACTTCTCTGCACCCCTTTCTGCCCACCATCCCTGGCTTTGTCAGCTTCACCCTAAGGGCTGGGGAAGGGCCTCGTGACTGTCACTTCCGCAGGAGGCGGTGCGGGGTGGGGCTGGCGGGGCCAGTCTGGGTTCACCTTCTGGTCCGCTCAGAGGTCTGCGGCCGGACATCGGTGAGGCAGGAGGGCGTCTGAGGGTGTCTAGCGGCTCCACGGGCTTTTCGGCGGCTGTCTCTGGGCTCCCAGCCCCACTAGTCGAGGGTGTTCACAGGCCAGGTGCCATTCCCCACCCCAGGCACACGAGTGTTTCTCCAGTTGGGGTTGCCAGGTAGGCCCATCCTGGGAACGCGAGGAGCTGGGCTCTGGTGCCAGGCCAGGTGGGAAGTGTGGCTTCGTCTGCACACAGGCCAGGGCGTTCAGGGTCGATGCTGGGGCCCACTGCACACTCAGCCCCGAAGACTCAGAGCGAAGCGTCCGGGACCCCCTGTGAGTGCTCTGCCTGGCCGTCTGCAGCCGCCTTACGGACGAGTTCCCACCGGACCGGCAGCACAGAGGCGGCCCTGCAGGTTGTCCCGCGTGCCGGGCCCACATCTTTGTCCCGCCCAGGCTGGTGTGGCCGCATGTGCCCCCCAGCGACTCCCAGGGGAGGCCCTGGCGCTCAGAGGCACCCAGCAGGGCCCAGCATCTGCATGGCAAGGGTCGCGGTCTACGTGTGTGCCTGGACCTTAGATGGGGTGAGGGGCAGAGGCTCCCAGGGCTGCATTTGGGTTCGCAACAACCAGAAGGCAGGTGTGGGAAAGCGCGAGGTGGGAGTGGGGTGTCCACGTGGAGGGGTGCGGGAGTCAGGCAGCCCGCTAGTGGCCGTGGTGTGATGCGTCATCACAGTGGCACCTTGGAAACTGAGGGCAGGATGGCGGGAGAGCTGAACTGAGACCTGGAGTCCGAGCCGCAGCTGGTGCCTGGGGCGGAGCGCCTCATCCGGCAGCGGCAGAGGCGAGGCGCGAGAGGCACGGGCAGGACTTTCCCCATGAACGGGGCCCGGCCTGAGGCCACCACCTGCGAGACGGCTTCCTCGACTTCCCTGGGCAGAGTTCTTTGCTTCCTCACCTGGGCACCTCCCGAGGAATCAATGAGAGCTTGAGATTTGAGGTCAAAGACACAATTTACTCATGTTTGTGTCCATAGGCTCATTATAGACTTGCTAAAAGTCCTAGTTAGAAGGGTGAAAGAATGAATAATCAGAAGACTGCCTTCAGAGGGAGAGGCTGGTGAGCCTTTGACAGAGACCCAGGACTGATGGTGATGGTGGTGGTGATGATGGGGTTGGGGGTGATTGTGGTAACTGAGATGACGCTGAGAGTAATGATGGTGGTGATGATAACGGTGATGGTGATGATGGTAATAGTGGTGACGATGTTGGAGATTGGGATGGTGGTGGTGTTGCTGATGGTGGTGGTGGTGATGGTGGTGACGATGGTGATGATTGCTGGGGTCCAGCCCTGGTGGATCCAGGGTGATTCGAAGGTGGAGACAGAGTCGGCGTCCTTGGAAAAATACATATTTAGTTACAGATATATAGAGACATTAGAAATGGATAGTGTAGTAGGAAAATTAGTGGAGAAAAAGAGGCTGAATAACTGGTTTAAGTGGAATACCAATCACCACCTACGTAGGCCATAGGTATCTTTCTGTTCTCCCGAAGGAGAGGAGGCACTGAGGCCTCCCCGGTCCGATCTTAGAAGCCCAGGCAGAGTTAGTAGGCTTGGTCCGTACTCCCATACCAGATGGGAATTCAGCCAGGAAAACAGGGAGCAAGAAAGAGACGACATGGGGGAATCAGTCTTTCCAGAAACTGATCCAATTTCTTTATTTTTTAGGTTTGTTTATATACCTTTTGTTATACATAGGGATGAATACAAAGTCACGAGAGGGTCAGCAGACCTCACCCTTGTCACAATCAGGTGCTTCATATAAAATTATACAAAGGTCTTATGGGTTTTTGCATCATCTTCTGGCCATGAGGTCTGCTGACATTTTATGGCCCTTCTTGATAATGGTCAGTTAACCAGAAAACTTATTTTTCCAGGGGTGATTTTTTCTTAAATCAGGCGCCACCCTCCAAATAAAGTTGCATTCCTATAGGGTGAGGGTGTAGTGAGTTACAATCAAGAAAGGAATTTACGCAACCCAAGGTTAACATGATTAATCTTAAAGGTTAATACGTATTTCTCCTACGTTAGTTATATTCATTATAAGGGCAAGGAATATGGAGATTTAGCAGCAAACATCAGCCCAACAAATGAAAACCCTTCACCAATGTTTCCCTTAAGATCTATTTAGTCTTAAGATAGTGATAAAGTTACATTTTTGCATAGCAAGGACACAGTGATTTATAACAAAGTACAGTGATCTATTACAAAAGAGAAAATTCATTACCTCAAAAAGTCTTGTATTGCTAACATCAAAAACTACTATATTTCCTTTTCTATATTCCAAATACATTGATTAATATATTCCCAGATGCTTAAGGATATGGAGGCCTGTGGGCAATCAAATGAGAAAAGCCCTATGCTAATACTCCAAACTCTCTGTGCTGTTTATAGTTGAGAGGTTGGCACACAAGCTAGTCTGTCAGCAGAGAGGTTTGACCTGAGACACCCTTGTCACACCCAGGGCAGGGAATTAGCAGTAATTATTGGCAGACAAATGAAGAAACCCTTCACCAATATAATTCCTAATCAACCCACTGATACTATACTAATAATCTTCTAACTTCTCAAAAGAGTCTGTATTTAGAAAGTTTTAAAGCATCCCATGCCTCTCACAGCTGGGAGGCTGTAAACAATCACATGCAGCTGGACGAACCTGATCAGGCAGGCCAGAGAACCTTCAGAGTTTGTAAGTTGAAACACTCTTGTCACGCCCAGGAAATTTTATTAACTGGAGCCGCATGTTTATTCCTTCTCCGAGAGAAATGGTTATGGGGGAGAGCTCCCCGTAAAGTACTCTGGTTTGGGGATAGATGCTTGGGAACAGGGGGTTTCCTGAAGCTTGTTCACACCTTTGCGTAGGCCAAGCTTCCTTCCTCATGACCTTTGCCATGGGCGGAGCTCCTCACACTGGCTCCCAGCAGATGATGGTGGTGGTGGTGGTGGTGGTGGTGGTGGTGGTAATGGTGATGGTTTTGACTGTGGTGGTGGTGATGGTGATGTTGGTGATGGTGGTGGTGGTTATGGTGATGAAGGTGATGATGGTGCTGGTGATGATGGTGATGGTGGTGATGGTGGTGGTGATGGTGATGGTGGTAATGGTGGTGGTGGTGGTGGTGATGGCAGTGATGGTGATGATGGTGGTGGTGATGGTGGTGGTGGTGGTGGTG